>JANHAO010023376.1:0-11942 GCA_026873985.1 Saraca asoca
AGACTTGAATTGCGGTTTCAATTCAAGTTGAACCACTTTAAAAATTTTGCAGTCTCTTGTTTATTTTACTGCATAATTCTGCATTCTACAATCTTCAATTCTGGTTTCTGTAATTCTAGTTTACTACATCAATTTTGCTATATTGTTGATTCATTTTATGAGTTAATTCATCTTAATCTTAAACAAATCTACTTACTCTAAAAATATTTTGGTTAAATCACTTCAATTAAGTTTTTAAAAGGTGTATGTAAATTCCCCAACGGGAAAAGGGCAAGATCCAATTCCGTATTTTAACTTTTTAATCATTCTTTTAAATGGGACCTGACAAACAGTCATCCTTGGTCCCTTTACTTGATATTCTCCTTTTATATGGCAAACAATTAGTTGAGAATCGCTGAAGATTCTCAGGTTTTCAGCTTGCACCTCTCTTATGAGGCAAAGTCCTACGAGGAGCACCTCGTATTCTGCCTCATTGTTGGTAGCTTAGAATTCGAGCCTCAAGGCGCAAGGGATTTTATGTTTCTCTAGATTGTTTAACAAGATTCTAGCTCCTACCCTATGCTCGCAAGAGGATCCATCGTGTAAAGTTCCCACCATAGTTCTTCAGAGGTTTTTGCTTCTTTTGCCTCAAGCCCGGTGAACTCAACAACGAAGTCAACTAGGGCCTGCCCCTTAATCGCCAGCCTTGATTTATAATGGATGTTGAATTGGGAGAGCTCGATTGCCCATTTAAGTAAGTGGCCTAAAGCATTCGCCTTTTGAAGGGTATGTCTTAATAGATACCAGGTTGGGAGCTCGATGGAGTGGGCCTGGAAGTAAGGCCGTAATTTCCTTGATGCGACAATGAGGCCATAGACTAGTCTTTCCATAGGAGAGTAGTTTTCCTCAACGTTTACTAGCCTTTTGCTCACGTAGTAAATGAGGAATTGTGCTCTATTCTCCTTGCGGACAAGAGCCACGCTAATGGCATGCTGTGACACTCCCAAATAAAGGATCAGCTTATCGCCCTCTTGGGGTTTAGATAGGAGCGGGGCAAACACCTATCCGTTACTTTGGAGATAAATTAGCTGAGGGCCACGATCCGACCTGTCAAAGTCTAGACATCTTTAATTCCACTCAGTGACCTCATGTTGATGAGTGCTCTAATTTTCTCGGGGTTTGCTTCTATGCCCCTTTCATTCACCATGAACTCGAGAAACTTTCCTGAAGCTACTCCGAACGCACATTTGAGAGGATTTAGCTTCATCTGATATTTTCGTAGGATCCGAAACATTTCTCCTAGGTCACCTACATGATCCGAGACCTACTTGGACTTCACAAGCATGTCGTCCACATAGACCTCCATAGTTTTCTGATTTGGTCTTTGAACATTGCATTGACCAGCCGTTGATAGGTTGCCCCGACATTTGTGAGCCCGAAAGGCATCACCTTATAGCAGTACAATCCTCAGTCTGTGATGAACGGGGTGTGCTCCTCGTCCTGGGGTTCCATGGGTATTTGATTATACCTAGAATATGTGTCCATGAAGCTGAGGAGTTGGTGTCCGACTGTTGCATTGATGAGTTGGTCAATCCTTAGTAAGGGAAAACTATCTTTCGGGCAAGTTTTTCCAAGTCTATGTAGTTGATGCACGTCCTCCATCTCCCATCCTTCTTTCTCACCAGGATGGGGTTGGCTATCCAGATGGGATAGTGGGCCTCCTGGATGAATTTGTTCGCTAGTAGTTTGTCCATTTCCTCCTTCAGCATGTGGGAATGTTCTACCACTAGAGGTCCTTTTCTGCCTGATCGGTTGATGGTGAGGGTCAACGTTCAACTTATGTGACGCAATTTTGGGATCGATCCCTACCAT
This sequence comes from Saraca asoca, assembly GCA_026873985.1. Taxonomy (NCBI): domain Eukaryota; kingdom Viridiplantae; phylum Streptophyta; class Magnoliopsida; order Fabales; family Fabaceae; genus Saraca; species Saraca asoca. The sequence goes on from JANHAO010023376.1 coordinate 1,852, forward strand.
GTCCTCGTGACTCCAAGCAAAGATATCCAAATTTTCCTTAAGAAAATTTATCAATCGATCTTTCATGTCTGAGGGCAAGCTTTTTCCCAGCTTGAGGCATCTCTGATCACTTATTCCATCGATTCTGATCTCCTCAAGTTCTTTGATTGGCCTTGTCTCTCTATCCATTTCCCAGTCACAAGGGTCAAGATCAAGGCTAATTTTAATTGAGTTCAGGGCATGAGGCTTTTCATGGGGAGCTACAATCGCTCTTTTACCTTTTTCTCCGAGCTTAATGGCATCCTTATAACATCGCTGGCCATGTACTGCTCACCCCATACGCATCCAACCCCATTTGAAGTGGGGAATCGGACTGTTAAGGTTCTGATGGACATGACCAGATCTAGATCATTATCACTAGTCACCCCAAGACTATGTTATAGGTGGAGGGACAATCTATAACTAGGAAATCTGCCAAAATGGTTAATTGACAGTCCTTGTCCCCTAAGGTGATGGGAAGCCTGACTTGCACTATGAGAAATACTGCATCACCCATAAAACCAAAAAGGGGATCAGGTGACGATTCGAGGCTGCCCTGGGTTAGTTCCATCTGACTTTTTAAATATGACATTAATCGAGCTGTCGATATCTAGCATGATCCTTTGCACTTTGAAGTTGCCAACCTTGGCCCTGATGACTATAGCATCGTTATGGGGAGATTGGACTCCCCATTCATCATCATCTATAAAGGTAATGCATCTGGGAGTCACCTTTGCTTTCTTGGTGGGTCTGTTAGACTCACAGCCCATAGACAAGACATAGCTCGTATTCTGTATGTACAGCTCTCGCAAGCTTCGTGAAGCTTCTGTGATGTGTGGTCCCTTGTGGACGGTGTATATGGTCCTAATCACGACCGCTTATTTTGGTTTGACATCAAGAGGTGGTTGTTTTATGCATTGTGGGGATCGATGGCCTGACGGTCGCACCACATATTCCTTCAGGTGGCCTCTACGAATGATATCCTCAATCGCAGCTTTAATATATTTACATTCTGAGGTGGTATGTCCTATATCATTGTGATAAGCACAGAACCTGTTTGGATCTCTATACTTCGAGGGGGTCACCAATGGTCTGGGTCATCCGAAGTTCTCCTTGTGTTTTTCCAGGACATATATCCTTTTCGAGGTGTCGGATAGGATACTGTAGTTATTATAGCGACCTTAGGGCTCGGTTCACCCTGTTCTTGCTCTCTTTGTGGGCTGAACACCCATATTATTAACTTGGTCTATTTTGCTTCTGCTGCGATTGCTTCTTTTTCCATCTTTGTTAGGAACTAAGTACTAGGTTCATTCTTTTGTCCCCATCCCTTTAAATCAAAAGTTTCTTCCGATCAGATTTCTTTCGGAGCTCACTTGTAGAACTCTCTCAAGTTCCTTACTGGGGACTTGTATATGCTTTCATATAATTTTCCATCCCTGTGCAGTCCTGCTGAGATCGCCGTTAGAATGTTTTTTTAGAAGGACTTTTTATGTTACTGATTTCGCATCAGAATTTGGTAATGTAGTCCTTCAATGACTCGTCCTTCCTTTGGAAAATCGTAGCCAAATGGCAAGATGACACAAGCTGCTTCTTAAAGGCCCCATATTGATTAATGAATTTATTTTGACACTCTTCCCAACTACTAATACTATGAGCTGGGAGACTCTTGAACCACGCCTGTGGCACGTCCCCGAGAGTAGCGGAAAGACCCTGCATTTAACCAAGGGATTACTGGCCTAGAGGTCCATTTGTATGTTGAAAGCATTCAAATGATCATAAGGGTCACCCTTTCCATTGTATGGTGGAATGGTCGGGACTTTGAAGCATTGGGGAAGAGGTTCTATTTTGATTTCCTTGGAAAGCAAAGTCTTTTCCTCGTAGCGACCCAATTGATCTTGGGCCGAAGGGTATTTCTCCAATCTTCGTACCTTTTGCATTAGCTCTTCGATCATTTGTTCTTGGGCCTCGGATTGCTGGCTTTTTCCATTATCATAGCCCACATTTAAGCCTTTAGTGCGGTGTGAGCTCTCAGCTCGCTGGTTTCCCTTATCCCTACGAGCTCATGTCATCCCGTTTCAGGTTGTGAGCTGGAGGAATGATTTGTACCAGCTCTTTAGGCTCCCTCTGGTAGGTTGTTGCCTCTGTGCTAGTGCCTTTGCTTGCAGCTGCGGGGTCACTTCCATGACGGGGGCAGTGCCACCCTATTCTCGGGCCCTTTGAGTATACATCTAGGTTAATGTCTCGACTGCATCAGCATGTCTTTTCATAGTACTTTTGAGTGCTTTGTGGCGCTGACACAAGGCCTGTACACCATCGGCCTCCGAGAGGGTAGAAGAGGCACTTGCCAGGACTGGGTATTCTTCTCCAGGTATGTCTCGTCGATGTTCTCCATGACCACCTAGTTGATTAGTTGCAACGCCTAAACTCCTGGTCACTCTTCCTCTTGCCATTGTGTGTGATTAGTGAGAGATGTGAGAGTAGTTTGGTCCCACTAGGCATATCAAAATGTTGACAGTCAATTTTGGCAATCGGTTAACCAAAGGTTCTGAGAACCAAACTGCTATGTGATTGTGTAGAAAGTGATAAATGAAGAGAAGATTCAAAGGAAAAGGAAAAGAGATCAGACAAAGATTTTATCATGGTTCGAACAAAGTCTAGATGACCCCTACGTCCACGGTGGTTATAGTTTCTCTCTTTCTATGTTCTTGGCATACAAACATATGACAAATCTATTAGTAGAGTGTGTGCACCTTTTTTTTTTTTTTTCTATATCTCTACTTGTAGTTTCCAATCCCATTTTTATACACGAGGGGAGGGTTACAATTTGTAATTCATCAATGTAATACTATGATTACATCTATACTATTCATTAAATGCTAGACGCTGAGCAATAAATACTAGGTAAATCATTGTCAGACTTTAGGGGCTGTTTTTCGAGTTGGTAGAGTACTTAGGCTGAGTTTGTCAAACGTTACCTATTTCCATTGATGTAGAGGAGAGCTTGCTGCCGCCTCCATTGCTCGAAGTCCGTGAGCTCGTGTTGTATAATCTATCACACAATTTTCTAACGACCTTATTTGAATTAGGTTGTGCCTTTTTTATTTCACCCCTGACTCTTTGGGCTTTGGCTAACCCTCTTTTGCCTAGTCCAAGCAATATCCATAACAGAACATAAGTGATTTTAGCCATTGGAGAAAAAGTTTCAGAATAATCGATGCTTTGAGTTTGAGTATACCTCTTTACAACTAAGCAAGCTTTTGAATCGAGTAACAGAACCATCTGGATTAACTTTCATAGTAAACAACTATTTGCACTTAATAGGTTGCTCACCATTTGATAATGGCATAACTTCTCAAGTCTAATTAGCCTTAAAAGCCATTATTTCTTCCTCCATAGCAGCATGCCACCTATAATGAAAAAGTGCCTCTAAAATTGACTTAGGAACAGTAATAGAATCCAATAAGGGAATAAAGCATTGTGGCGAGATAGGTAAAGATGAATAAAACACAAAGGTAAAAATCAGATAAGGGTGATTATGGGCATCATTCTGAGTGCAACTATGAATACCTTTTTATTGAGTAATAGGCAAGTTAAGATCAGAGGACGCAGGAAGCGAACCTTGTGAGGAAGAAGCCAGTAAGCAAGACGAAGCTGATGGGATGTCTGTAATAGGCACTCTACTTGATGTCTTAGTAATCGTAGAGGGACAAATTGCATCTAGTACTTGCATTCCATTTTTTGGATCTTCTGAGTTTTCTTGCTCAGTGTCAATTTCTAAATTTGTTGATGAACATTTCCTTGTGCATTTGACTCCTCAGAATTCTCAAGTCTCTTCCAATAAAAACTGGACTTCTCCTCTTATTAAGTATGTTTACTTTGGAAAAAGTTTTTGTACAGATTGAAACAATCTCCTCAAGCCTAGTTTGGAAAATTTAGTGATGTGGACATGAAATTTGGGATGTAGAAAAGTAATCATGATCATTCTATTTTCTATAAACAATCAAATTTTGATTGTGTTCTTCTGGCTATCTATGTGGATGATATTATGATTACTGGCAGTGATAGTTTGGGTATTTTAAAATTGAATTCTTTTCTCTAAACTAAATTTCAAATTGAGTACCTAGGAGCACTTTGATATTTCTTAGATATTAAGATTGCTCCAAATAAGCAAGGAATTTTCTTTTCACAAAGAAAATATATTCTTAATCTTTTGAATGAAATAGGTTTGCTTATGACCAAACCGTGTAATACCCCTATGATTCTAAATGTTAAGCTTGGATTGCAAGACAAAGAACTACTAAAAAACCCAAAATGATACAAATGGTTAGTGGGAAAATTGAACTATCTTACTATCATTAGGCCTGACATTTCTTTCCCAGTTAATGTAGTAAGTTAGTTCATGAATTCTCCAAGCACCTTTCATTGGGATACAATCATTCACATATTAAAATATTTGAAGAAGGCACCTGGGCATGGAATCTTATACAAAAATCATGGCCATTTAAGAGTAGAAGGCTTTTCTAATGTAGACTGTGTAGAATGTCCTATGGGTCAAAGATCTACTTTAAGATATTATGTATTTGTCAATGGAAATCTTGTGTTTTGGAAATGTAAGAAACAAGCTATTGTATCTTGGTCAAGTGCAAAATCTAAATATTAGGCTATGGCTCATATTACATCTAAGCTTGTATGGATTTCTTACCTTTTTTGTTAACTTGAGATTAAGTCCTTTGGAGTTATATAGTTATGGTGTGATAATCGAGCTGCCACTCATATCGCTACAAATCCAATTTTTCATGAGTGGACAAAACATATAAAGGTTGATTGTCATTTTATTAGTAGAAACTCTAGGAATGAGTAATTGATCTTAGGCATATTAAAACTGGGGATCAACTTGCTGACTTATTTACTAAGGCACTTCCAGGAAAATGGATTGATGATCTTTGTAATAAACTGGGCATGTTTGATATCTATGCTCCAGCTTGAGGGGGAGTGCTAGTGAAGAAGTTACTTAAAGTGATAAGCCCGTGATTAGATAAGTTTAGATAGGTCAATAAATTATAGAGCTATTAAGACTTTATTTCATGTACATATCTTCAAAATAAATATATATGCCTGGCTCACTGGTGAGCATGACTTCATATTTCTTCTCTCCCTCTCTCCCTCTTAACAATTCTCAATGATTTTTGGCTTCCTTATTGACCCAAGATTGCCCAATCGATCATGCCAAACAACAAAATAATTATGATTGGTAAACATCTAGTTTACTATGACGTGTTTCAATTGTACTAATGTTTGTATGATACAAATTAGAGGAAAAGGTAGACAATTTTTCTAATATTCATTTTTTACGTGAGACAGTATTAGTAATTGTTGACGATGAAATTTGGTTAGGCCAAATCCAATTAATCGGATAAGTTCTTAAAATCCCAAACTATAATCTGGTTACATGAATGAGAGTTGAAGAGATGGAGAGGAAGAACATTAAGAACAAGGGGAGTTTTTTAACGTGGTTCGGCTAAAGTCTATTCATTGACCCCTACGTCCACGGATGATTTTATTTCATTGTTGAAAATTTAGTAGAGTTACAGTATGCATTTCTTGCCTACTTATTGTATCTGGTCCTCCCTTTTTTATAGAGGCTAGGAGGTTACAAATGTAATATAACAAATCATAAATTTGTTACGTTAAGTAATAAATGTATTTGATAGTTTAGACTCATACAATCTGACTTATGCAGGCTTCTTTTTGCATGTGAGCCCCTATAAGTTGCTTTTTATAGACTGGCCCTACCAGTTGGGTCTGTAAGTGAACGTATGCTTCAAGTCTAACCATGATGTGCTTCTAGCTGGGTGAGGTGCTATGTCTCGTGAGCCAAAGCTCCTGTCTTGGGGTCATTGCAACCTTTAACTAGTGACTTCGAGCTCATGTTTAATGATGCAAGCTCACGCAAGATGAACTATTAGCCATGCCAGTTGGGGCTCATCTCTAGTGAGCCAGGACCACTGTCTCGAACTCGTCCTACATCCCTGAGCTCGCGACTAGTGAGCTGGGGCCTTTGTCAAGTGACCTTTGTTTTTTGACAAGCTGAGTCTCTCTTAATTAGACTTGTCTGTAGTTAGGCCTTTGTCAGCCCATTTTGTTTAATACCAGAAAATACCTATAACATTAACCCCCCAGCTCTTAGTGCGCTTTGTGGATTAAGAGCTGAAATATGCTTGCAAAAGCTTAGTTTGCTAAATTGTCTTTCAGTCTTCTACAATTCTAAGATTCGTCTCTCGAATGTTCATGTTCCTTGGTGAGTGAGATCTTTAAATGCACAATTGATTTAAGTTAATAACATGTATATTGTCATAAATAGATTCCTGCAAATTATAGCGACAACAAAAATATTAGATAGAATGATGACCAATCGATCATATTTTTTGATCAGTAATGAGTTTGAGCATTAGGGTGCCTCGATTAATAATAAGCAAAATGCTTAAGTAGGTCGCATGAGAACTGTGCCTGGAAGTAGTTTGCATGAAAGCTATGAGCAGTAAGTTATATGTGAGCTGTGAGCAATAGGTTGCATGCGAGTTGTGCCTTATAGATCACGCCACAACAATCTTGTTGCTCAGTGAAATAGCAATCTCGTTGCTTAGTTTCACATCATTCTTGTTGCTTAGTGGGTGGTTTGAGTTTGATTTTGCTAGCTATCTCATTGCTTAGTGGAATAGGAATTTTGTTGCTCAGTTCTCATAACAAGCCCATTGCTCAGTGAAACAGTAATCTCGTTGCTTAATCCCATAGCAATCTTGTTGCTCAGTAAAACAACAATCTTATTGCTCAGGCAGGTAATGAGTTTATTTTAGTGCCTTCATGCCTTAGCGAGCTCATAGTTTCTGCTAGAGATGAGTTTATTTTAGCACCTTCATGTCTCACCTAATGAGCTGGTAATGATATTAAGTCTAACCTTGTCAACATAGAATAATTTTCTTATTACAAAACATTTTGTTAAAGATTATCAAACAGAAATATTTAAGGCACTTTTGTTATCCTCTAAACAACATTACAAGATTAAAATATGGTTCTAATTAAGGGCCTTTGCTTTTAATTAGCAATTCACTATGGTTGCTGAGGTTGCTACTCAGAGGGCTTTACCATGTAATCTTCCAGGCGACCTCTTTTGATGAGGTCCTCTATGGTATCCCTGAGTGCCCAATATTCGAGGTGTTATGGCTGACCTCATTGTGATAGGTGTAAAACCTACTCGTGCCTCTAAACTTGTTGGGGCCCATCAAGGTTTGGGTTTCCTAAAGTCTTCTTTATTTCTTTCTGTGGCAAAGATCCTGTTTTGAGTGTCAGATAAAATGCTGTAGCTTTCATGATGACCTTGATGCCAAGGTTGCATGATCGTAGACCTCTTTGTGAGCTGGACATCAGAGTTACCCTTATAATTGTCCTTGTTATTCTTATCATTGATCCTCTTTTTGGTATTGCTTGCCTAATCTGATTTCTCGAGGCCAAAGATTTCTTCCCACCTAATCTACTTGGCAGCTTATTTGTAAAATTTAGCTTGATCTCTTATTGGGGACTTATATAAATTTTTATACAGCTTTCATTTTTTGTGGAGTCCCATTGACATCACCATTAAGATATTTTCTTCTGAGGGATTTTCTACAGAATTAGCCTTACGCTTGAACCTGGTTATGTAGTCCTTCAACAATTCATGTTTATGCTGGAAGACTATTGCGAGGTGCAAGGTGGTGTGAGCTACCTTTCAATGCTCAGTACTAGTTGATAAATTTCTTTTGACACTCTTTCCAGTTATCAACGTTATGAGTTGGTAGACTTCTGAACCATGCTTGAGGTACACCTCCTAGTATGGCTGGGAAGACACAACATTTAACCAAAAGGTTAGTTGTTTGAATGTCCATATGGACATTGAATGCATCTAGGTAGTCATATGGGTCACTATTCCCATCATATAACGGAATCGTGGGAACTTTGAGCTTGTAAGGGAGGGGTTATGTTTCGATTTCTATGGAGAATGGTGAGCTCTCCTTGTAGCGTGCTTGATTATCTTGAACTCGAGTGCATTCCTCTAGCCATTTTAGCCTTTAAAGTACTTCCTTCATCGTCGGGTCCTACATTTCGAATCACAGGCTAGAGGATTGTTGGCTCTTTTTTCCTCTTTTGTCATGGGAGTAGCAACTTGTGGAATGACTGTGAGTGGTCTTGTTCAAGCTTTCAGCTCGATGTAAGCTCCCATGTCGCTGATTATCATGATCTTCACTCATTTGGTAAGCTCCTGACTTTATTCACTGATTGGTGGAATGAGTTGAGTTAGAGTACCAATGTGTCTATCTAGTTGACTTTTCTTCCTAGGCTTTTTCACGTAGCTACTGGAGTTGTGTAGCGATCTCAACTTGCTTTTGTGTGCCTAGGGTTTGTGCTTGTGCCATCACTTTAACCACCTTAGCCAGCTTTCTTACCGTGTTTTTGAGCGTTTGCTGGGGTTGGTGAGATGTTTGCACCTCATCGATTCTAGGGGCAGCAATAGTCTGGTGGTGAATTTCGGGGGACAAACCAGTGGTGATTCCAGTAGTGGGAGTGTCTGCTAGTTGGACAACTAGAGTATTTAAGCTTTTGGTAGATCTTCCTCTCACCATTGTAGTTGGCCAGAAAAGCAACTAGAAAGAAGATGGGCCTTCCTTCTAGTGCCAAAATGTTGATGGCGGAATTTGGTTAGGCCAAATCCAGTCAATCGGATAAGTTTTTGAAACCCCAAACTACAATCTGGTTATGTGAGTGAGAGATGAAGAGATGGAGACAAAGAACAACAAGAACAAGGGGAGTTTTTTAATAGGGTTCAGCTAAAGTCTATTCATTGACCTCTACGTCTACGAATAGTTTTATTTCATTATTGAAAATTTAGCAGAGTTACAGTAAATATTTCTTGCCTTCTTATTGTATCTATTCCTCCCCCTTTTATAGAGGTTGGGAGGATACAAATGTAATTCAACAAATTATAAATATGTTACATTAAGTAATAAATGTATTTGATAGTTTAAACTCCTGCAATTTGGCTTCTATAGATTTCTTTCTGTGTATGGGCCCCTACAAGTTGCTTTTTACAGACTAGCCCCACTAGTTAGGTTTATAAGTGGACATATGCTTTAGGTCTAACCATGGCGTGCTTCTAGCTAGGCGAGGTGCTAAGTACCGCGAGCCAGAGCTCCTGTTCTGGGGTCGTTGTGACCTTTGACTAGCAACGTCGAGCTTGCGTTTAGCGATGCAAGCTTACACAAGATGAACTGTTGGCCATGCAAGCTGGGGCTCATCTCCAGTGAGCCAGGACCATTTTCTCAAACTTGTCTTGCATCCTGAGCTCACGACTAGTGAGGTGGGGCCTTTGTCAGGTGACCTTCATTTTCTGACAAGCGAAGTCTCTCTTAGCTAAACTTGTTTGCAGTTGGGCTTTTGCTAGCCCATTTTGCTTAGTACCATAAAATACCCATAACGGTAATATATAAATATTCAATATTTCCCTTATTTGTTGTCTCAAAATGGTACCCATTTCAACAATATATTTGAAACTAAGAAAGTTTCTTTGAGACTTGGTAGAACATAATGCATCATTAATATGAAAATTTGTTCCTCTAGGTAATAATATGTTAGCCTTTCTAGAGTCTTCAATTAATTTTTTACTGCTAGATATAGTACTGAGATTAGCTTCTTGCATTATCAAATAAAAAAAATATTTCTTATCCTTAAGTATGATGTGTGTTGTTGCACTGCTAGCGAGACATATTTTCACCATTGGTCGTGGATCCAACCACTAGAACATTAATATTCTTCATTGAAATAAGATACATAACATGAAAATTTTTCAATTAATATAAGAAAATGCATCATTTGTAACTTAAAATATAACAAGACATTTGAAAAGATAATAATTTTATAGTTGAATACTGTCAGGTCCCTAAACAGGTAATATAAGGTAAAAAAGTGGTAGATAATTTATATAGCGGAATGTTAATATGATCTTGCCCCTGTCTCGTTGGAGACGCAGTATACAATCTTTGTTT
>JANHAO010023377.1:0-11954 GCA_026873985.1 Saraca asoca
ATATATATATATATATATATATATATATATATATATATAAAGAGGGTTTGAAAGGGGAGTTGGAGGTGGTTGTTCTTTTTACCAAAACTGGGATCTAAATCTGATTATTTGTGCGTTTTGACTAATTAAAGCGGTATTAGTGGATGGATGAACAAGCAGCAAAGTATCCGAAAGCGTTAAGGTTATTAGGTCCTCTATTGCATTTTATAATTCCTTCGAGCAGCCACCGCTTACGGCAGCGTTATCTATGCATAATATTGCCAATAGAAAACTTAATTTAAGATTCAAATTAATATTAAACAACTTAGCGAACCTTTTCAATTGTTTTAGGCGATAGGACAGAGAAAGATATGATTATTTTACATAGAGATTTACAATTTCCATGTCAAATAATTATAAAATTATAAAAAATTATGTCTTTTTTTTCCCTTAAATTGACAGAATGGTCTACTCTTTGTTTACATAATTACATGCAAATGGAAAAGGAGGACTGAATCATGGGAGGGCCCCTTGTTTTTGCCTATTGCATAATCTAACCATGGGTGAGGCTATATTAACATTCTTATTTGTCTAATCACATTCCTTTTTTTTATAGAAATTTTCTAATTCATTCTTGTTTAAAAGCTACTTTTTTTTTTAATTTGATATATTTAATTCTAATTTTTCCATTCACATGTTAATTACTTTTAAACGTTGATACTTTTATTCTTTAAATTCGTATACAAAATATTTTTTCAACTACATTACTTTTTTTCATGAACAATAGATTCACGCTAATATAATAAGATTGGAAATATAATTTTTATTAAAATCTTTTCTCTCGTAGTACATATAATATAAGAATTAAGTTAAGTTTTTATAGTGAAATGATTTCTTTTAAATTTTTTGTTCATCTATTGCATTTGTGTACATGCTTTAGTATTTTAGAAACTAATTTTTTTATTTTATAATTTTTTAAAATATGCTATAGCAAAAAAAATGACCTTTTTTTTGGATTTACGGTCATTTATTCTTTCTTTCATGAATACCAGTTTTTGAGATGAATTACAATATTTCACACAGAAATCTTAAGAATAATTATGAACTAAAATCAATTAAGAAATTTGTTTGTCATCAATTCTTCTTGAAATAGATAATTTACGAGAACTTGGTTTTCATTGTCAAGAAAAACTTGAAATTTATAAACCATCAAATACGACTTGTAAACATTGTTGTACTATTTTTGAAAAAAAAAATCCACAAACATTAATTTGATTTAATTGTTGATAAATTAATTTAAGTAAGAGACAAAATCATAATTACTATTATAAATTAGGGATAAATCCAGGGGCTACACCCAAATTAGCTATCCAGTTTTGTTTGTTCCGCTGGTAATTGAATGTAGCCTGTTGGATGTAACAACCTCGTTCTTTTTTTTAAAAAAAAAAAAGAAAAATTAAATTAATAGTTGTATTCTACAAACACAAACTGCAGTGGATTCCTAGAAGATTGTGGGGAAGGCTTTATTCGGTTGGTAATATACTGACAAATGAATATTTCAATGTAGCTAATTGTCTTTGTTGCTTTAATTTATTAAAAGCATACCTTTGATGAATTTGGCAAAAAAGCCCTTGTTAAAAGCTTTGTAATTTGGATTTTGGATATTCCAATTTAGTTTAACCTATCTGATCTCTCATTCTTTTCACCTTTGTATTTTGGTTGTTATTTTAATTTAATTTTTAAATGTTTTACATATTGGGTATAGACTTCGTATTGATAACCCTAATAAAATGAGAGATAATCCAAATTTACAATGCTCAATTAATGTTAGCCCTTTTAGAAACTCACAAATTATTGACTTGACAAGAGCATATAATTTTAGTGAAAAACTATACTTAAAATGCTACTCTTGGAACTAGGCTTTAAGGAATATTCTTATACATTGCTACATAAAACATAAATAACTTATTTTTGTGTAGCATTAGAAGATAGATTATCTAATATGTAAAACCACTCAGGGTATAAAAAATCATATCAAATAAGCGATTGAATCGATATGATCATAAATTAATTTGTATAACAATTTGATTTAAATATAAAATTAATTTTGTAATCTTGAACTACTTAAAACTAAACTGAATTAAATGTATTAGTCAAAATTGATAAATCAGAATTGATTTTTAGAAATCATTTGACTATTTTTTTCTTACATTTTGCTCTTAAATTGGTTTTTTTTAATTTTTTTTAATTATAAAATAAGTTTTTAAAAGATGTATTAAATAAATAACCTATAACTATAATATTTTATTAATTTTTAACTTTTTATAAAATTTGTAATAATTTTTATTTATTATATTTATGAGTACTTATGTATTATAAATTTAAATTTATAAATTATATTATATATTAATTATTTTTATACATAATTTAATTTAATATATTTAATTTCTTAATTATAATATCATTCAATGATTTAATCATTAATTTAATTAGTTGAACTAATTAAATCATAAATCAATAATCTTTTCGATTTGATACCCAATCCGATTTTAAAACATTGCATAGAATAATCTGAATATCACTTAATGGTTAAAAGAAAAAAATGAAAAAGAATGCATCGCTTCAAATTTTTGTAAGTTTTTTCTTGACAAATTTAGTATAATTAGAATTAGTTGACAAAGGATATGTATCATTTTGTTGTTCTAATTATATACTGTAATAGACGTGGATGCTTGCCTTTTTTGTCATTTTTTTTTATAAAGAGATAACAATACAATATTCTATTTTAGGATTCATAATTTTTTTTATTGAGATGTATCATCTTAGTACAAATTTTTTTTATATCTGTCTTTTTTTTAAATTTATAATCTCATTTTCTAAAAGAAGGGAAGAGGATCCAAGCTCTATTGCAATATATGCAGTAATGATATTGATCATTATTAATTAATTACTATAGATCCAAATTGATTGAACAACATTAACTCATTAAGGTTTATCTACGCATAATTTTATGCAGAGAAAATTGATCTTAAACAACAATAAATCTACAGGCAAAGTAACTCTATTTGTCATTTTTTTTTTTCATTTGGCTTTATCTGTACGTCATTGTACTAATTCACCTGAAAAGCTATACTGCGTGCTTACACGCAAATGAAAAAAAAGGTTGTCAAATTACAGGAGGGGTTGTTTCTTATTGCATAATCTAATACCAACTTTTGATTAAAGTAATGGAAAATCCTCAAACCTAATTATAAATTAGGGATAAATCCAAAGCAAAGATTTAACTAGTGGTCCTGCATCACATGATACGGCCCCATATTAAAACAATATTTTAAAATGCCATAATCTCATTATAATTATGTTAAATTAATCTACTATCCCTCACAATTTTCTTGATTGTAATTAATTACTTATAATTTAAAAATATTTTATTGGATCATTATTCTTATCTTTTATTTTTAATTAGATACTTCTTATTATTTTCTTGTTAAATTTTATTATCAATTGACCTTTATAGACAATAATTTATGAGTAATTTATGAAATAAGAAATGAGAAATAAATAATTCATTCTTTTCTTTTAAAAATGAAATTATTTGATAAAATATCCTAATTTTATTTTAAATTATTTACCACTTAAGTATAAATAAAAATTATATAAAAGTTTTATATTAACGATCCATAAATTACAACAAAAGAATATTATATAAGTGTATAAAATACTAATAAAATTTAATAAAAAAATAATAAAAAATATCTAATTAGAAATAAAAAATAAATATAAAGATTTAATTCATAATTTTTAAACTCTAAGAACCTAATTAAAAATTAAGAAAAACTTTAGGTAGCACCGGATTAATTTAACTTTATAATTATTATTCATCTTAGAACAATATTTTAAAATGCCACAATCACAATATAATTATAAGAAAAATATTTGCATCTCTTCTGAAATTTAAATGAAATTATAAAAACATCCCTTTTAATTTAAAAATATATTCACATCTCTCTTAAAAGATGAAAAACGTCTCACTTAAATTCAAATTTGATTTTTCAATAAGTAAAATTATGGAAAAAATTATTATAAGATCTAAATAAAATAATTTGAAGTACTCTAAATATATATTTTGTGATTAAAGATTAACTTTAATTAAACTTAAATAGTTAAAATATGACTAATAAAAAATTAAATTTAGATTAAGTTATTATAATGCTTAATTTATTATTTTTTTTATCTTTTAGGGAAGTTTTTATAGGTTTTAAAAATATAAATAAGGTTAATGTAAGTTCTTAAATTAGAGGGGAATTTCATATATTTTCATCAAACTTTAGAAAAAGTCAATATATTTTACTTTATAATTATTTTTCGTTCTATTATATCTGTTTTTTTAATTTTTTAACAACCACTACGCGCGACTATATATTAAATCCATGATCAAAAGGCCAAAGCGGAATTAGTAGTCAAGTTTTGTTTATTCATTGAATGTAGCCTTCTGGATATTCGTTTTTGTTTGAATTATTTTGTTTTCTTTCTGAAAAAAGCAGTGTATTCTGAGAATATATGGGGAAGGCTTTATTTGTTTGGTACTACACTGGATAATGAAAATTCCAATATTAGATGCAAATTCTGTTAATTGCTTTATTATTAGAAGCTTACCTTGCTGGGTTTGACAAACAAGCCCTTGTTCTTCTCAGCTTTATATTATTTTAACCTTATCTAATCTCTCGTTCTTTTCACTATTTTGCTTTTTGGTTTACAATTCGTACACTTGGCAATTAACTATATATTTTGATTGAGTTTTTTTTTTTCCATATTCTTGTAGTTTACTCTTTTTTTATAAAAAGCTTAGCTTGATGGGTTAGATCTTGATATAGAATTGGGTTCTTTGAAATTACTGGTGACCTATGGCATAAATAAATAAATAAAATAAAAATACCGGACAATCAACATATTTTATAATATTGTCATGTTTAGTAGTACAATAATATACGATTTTATCCATAAGTTTTTTTCTTTTATCCCTTGTTTAAAATCACAAAAAAATTAAAATTCAATTTATTTGTATTTAGATTTATAAATAATTTTACACATAAAACTAATTTTAAATGAATTAAATTTTCATTTTTTATTATTTGAAATAAGGGATTAGTGTTATGAATTCGAATTTAAAATATTAAGTATGTGTTAAGTAATTTGATAGTTGACACTCATACTATTGCAAAAATAAAAAAATGCATTTTATAATCAATTTGAATATTGATTATCCATTTTTAAATATTTTATTATTCGTTCATAATTTTTGCGATTAGCACTCAATCAATCCTTATAATAATGTTGAGACTGCAATTTGTTCTAATAGGGTTTATTTTATTGGAAGTTTAACTTAGCTAGCTGTGTTGACAAGTTAAAACAAGTTGATCAAGAAGCTTTGCTATTAAGATATCCTTGACCTCTCAATCCATGAACTTATTTTTGGGCAAAAGAAAATTTGTGTAATTGACACCAACTTGGACCCTTCTTCTAATTTTTTCATTGAGTTTGAATAGATAATGTGATACTTATTCATTCTATCTCTTGGTTTTATTTTATTGTAAAATAATTTCATAATCTAATTTAAATTAATAATATTTATACAAGGGTTTCACAAATTTAGAATATAAATTTCAATTGAATTCCATATTAGTGCAAATCAATTTTAGACTATCATCTATTTATGTATTTATAATTAAGTTATTAAAAAATATTAAAATTTTATTATTATTGATAAAAATTTAATTATTTTTATTTTTTTAATGACGTGATATGCTCTTATTTATTGATAATATAAAAAAATTTAAATTGAAAGTAAATTAAATTTAAATTTATAAAATAATTTATTCATTATACATATAGATGTATTTATTATTATTATTATTATTTAATCCGTCTTGCGCGTTTGAATTCAAATGGAAGAAGTGTAGCCATATTAATATGTTTTCTAAGAAAAGCACAATTCAAATTGGATTTGGGAGAATGAAAAAGAAAAACCAAGGCTTTTATTCTTGGAATTCTTCCATAAAAAGGAAACGCAAGTTGGCGGTATCATTGTGTGTAAAATTACTTGTATGCCCCGATACTTTTGAATTCTTTTCATTCCACGCATCCTTCATCTTTTTTATATTTAAATAAATTATTTTGAAGGTTTTTAATTATTTGGATTATGAAAGTACTAAGCCAACGCTCCTCAGCACTTAAGAAGAGAAGGTAGGATAAATTATATTTACTATTTTGATATTTAGTTTAATTACATTGGTGTCACATTATTTTAAAAAATATTTATTTACCTCCATTCTTTTCAACAAGTAGTGAGGTGGATGAGGTTTAATTGAGTAAGAAAGATAAACATTTATTTATAAAAATGAAATAATGTGAGTGTAATTAAATTAAATTTTAAAGAATTTTATTATAATTTAAATTAAAATTTTTTTATAGACATCATATTATTTTAAAAATATATATTTATCTCTATATTTTTTCGAGATGGGTTGGATCTAATTTTAAAACACATAAATAAAACGCAAGTATATATTTATAATAATTAAAAATTTAAATGTAATTAGATTAAATTTAAAGAAATATTAATTAATGTGATCTGTGCTAAAAAATTTCTACAGAAATGTCATCATAAAAAAGAAAAGAATACTATAGATATATATTTTAAGTTTTCTTTTTCGGACTAAATGTAAAATGTTACTAAAAATTCAGTTGATGACAAAAAAAAAAAGTATATATAGCTAATATCTGATATAAAAAATAGTTGGTGTTAGAAGAAAATTAGAAGAAAAAAAAAAGACAAAAAGGCTTTTTAAAAGGCAATGACCAACACTTGTTTTTTTTTTTTCAGCTAAGCCTCAGTTTCTGCCGGCCAACAAACAATTGTTGATTTTGGAAAGCAAAAGTTGGCGGCTGCGACGGGATATCATATAATCCACAATGTATTTCAAGGCCGTATAGTTCTTATTTTGTTGCGGATAAATGTCGTCTGATTCCGTTATCTAGAATCACTTGATTGTAAAATTTACTATTTTTAATATCTAGAATCACTTGATTGCAAAATTTATTATTTTTAATTATCCATATATTAAATTCAAATTCTCCTGCAAACAATTGATCTCAACAGATTAAATGATTTGTGATTATCACTATAGACTCTTAAAGAAATTAGCAGCATATCTTGACCTTAAAATGTAATAATCTATCATATTCTAAATTTCTCATCAACAAAAAGATGCCATCTAATTTTTATAATATAATTAGTTTCACTAAATCTTACCTAAAAATTAATTTTGGATCGGATTTTATTATATAAATTATGATATATAATTTGAATTTCTGGGAAGCGTTGGGCCCAACAATGTAAAGCCCACCAATGAGTATTTATTGTGGTTAATCCAGTGATGCTGACGGCCCAACAAGAAAAGGCATTATTTGATCAACCCGGAATGGGAGAGAAGCGCAAGCACATGTTACCGCAGTTAGACGGGCTAGTCTCATATAATATTATGGGAATAATAACTTTGGTGGTTGAATTTCCTCCCAACAACTTTAAAAAATTTAGAATTAAAATAAGAATTATATAAAATTTTAAAATTAATATCTATTATTCATAATTATTTTATTTAATTAAACATTTTTTATAAATTTTTTAAATAAGAATCACATTATTATTGTATGTTAACATGGCATATCATTATTTATACATTTAAAAGATATTTGCTAAATTTTAAAAATGAGCTAAATTAGTGAGATGGATAGCCAGATTAGATGTTGTCTGCGTGGATATGGGTTCAAATGGTCTTTGTCAATATAGGCAAGTTTTCAATCAGGCCAACAATTTACTGGTTCAGTCCAATCTTAGAATGGGGTGATGGACTTTTGATATTTGTTAATTCTTTATTTTAAAAACTAAACTGGACTTCAATTTTTATATTTTTTATTTTTACTGAATGGGGCTTCAGTTTTATTTACAAAAGTATTGATTTAGTATATTAAGCTAGAAAATGGGCTGATTATACTAAAATCATAGTCAGAGGAAACAAAATGTTAAAAGAAACCAAAAATGTCCCAATTAAATGAAAACTCTGATTGAAATAATAAATGCAAATGCTAATCAGAAATGTAAAAATGCTAAAATCATGCGAAACTAGCCAGAATCAGCCTAATCAAATGCTAAATACATATAAGGAAACAAAAGGCTAAATAGGACCAAAATAAAAATGCAAAATGTTAAATACAATCAAAATCAAATACAATGGAGAGAGAATGATATCAACATCAGCAGCATGCAATCCTTGGCAACAAGACTTTCAAAATTAGCCTGAAAGAAATTTTTTTATGTGAATTGAACATGTTAGATAATCTTAACTAGTGAAATTTGTATTTTATTAGTTTAAGGATTATGTATGTTTTATATCCTTTGTTATGCACCCTTAGTGAGGATTACTCAGGATTGATTGCACACTAGAAGGTATGCTTAGGGTCTATATGATGTAAACATGAATTTGTATCTTATGTAAGGGTATAACCATGAATATGTTATATATGATTGTAATGAAGTGATTTGATGTTTGTGTTTAAAATACCAGCATGATTAGTGGATGGAAATAGCCATGCGTACCTAGTAGAGGTGCATGACATGAGGAGTTTGAATGGATGATTATGAAGACTTAAAGGCCTATAAGTTGAGGCCATGCATGTCTCTCTTACCATATGGTATTAATTAAGGCACTCAAACTCATTATTCCCACTTGAAAAGGGTCAAGTTGATACATGATTCTTATAATGGAATATTTTCATGGATGAATAGGAATATGCTTATTATGGAATGTTTACATGAATGAATATTTATACTATCTAATAAAACACTTGAATCTCAGTCTAATCTGTTCCTTCCTTCTCCATGTTTCATGATATTTGTCATTTTTTTTCTTACAAATTGTTTATAATACATGAATTCTTTTCTTAATTTAAGATTAAATTTTATCTCACCGTTGAAAGTAATGTTAATGTTAGCTTGATTTCGTAAGGCTTAAATATGATCTAAATTGTTTAATTTCCTTGGTAAGATCCTATTTGCATTTTAAATTAAGACAATAACATCCTATTTGCAAATTCATCTTATACAAGATTGGGTTTTGTTACAAAGGGGTATTATTTCTTATCCATATGTTTTGATTGACTTTGATTATCATTATTTTATTGTTATTATATTCTGAA
Organism: Saraca asoca; assembly: GCA_026873985.1. NCBI lineage: Eukaryota > Viridiplantae > Streptophyta > Magnoliopsida > Fabales > Fabaceae > Saraca > Saraca asoca. The sequence continues at coordinate 9,235 of JANHAO010023377.1, forward strand.
ATTTGGGAATGTAATTAGTACGAATCCCTTTGTAGTGATTTACAAATCTAAACCTTAAACTCTAGACCTATAAGTATAATTTTACTGAAAATCATTTATAATCTAAAAACATGAAGATGAATTCAAGAAATATGACTTTTGATGTCTTTTATCTAAATAACATGATATAACATAATTTTGTTAAAAACCATAACATGAAATAATTTTCCTAAAATTTAAATAGAACTTTTTAACTAAAATTTTAAAATTTATAACTGAGGATCTATTATTTAACTAAACAAACATTATCTATTAAAGTAAATTAAGATATCCATACAACTGAATTCATTCACATGCAAAATTTGAACTATTTCCTCATTAAAATAAATTTCTTTAAATGGACACTCGGCTTACTCCATGACCTGATTTATGACCTAAGATTTATTAAAAGTTATTGAAGATTAATTTAATATGACTTTAGAAGTTATATTAGATTATTTAAATAACTATTTAAATTATTTTAGTCACTATGTGGTAAAATTTATGTTTTGAGTTTGATTAAATAATGTTTCAACTTTATTTAATTATATTTTAGAAATTATGATAGTATATTTGAAACTATACTTTAATTATTATAGTTAGTTAATGTGCACTAAGCATACCTTAATTTTAATAAACTATGTTATAGAACCTATATTTAAATATGGTAAATAATTTATGTAATTTACAGGTGTCTATAATTAGTATTCTATGGACCAAAATAATATTTATTTTATTAAACTTTTCTACACCATGGAAATTATATTCTTTTTATAATGTTTTATCTTTTAATAAAAGAAAAGCCCATTAACGTTTTGTTTCTCTTAAACTAGGTAGTGATTTGCATTTTAAAGTTTTTTTTTTCCTTTTAATTTTCCTTTAATAATAATAAATAAAAAATAATGCATAAGGACATTTCCCTTTGACCCATGACAGCACCCCCAATACCATTTTGCACTTCACGTAACACCCAGTTTCGTCCTATATTCATTATGCCCAAACTCAACAAACTGATTGCTACCAATGGAGCTCATTTCGGGCAACCAGCGACCGCCAACAGCTCGCAAGAAGTTGTCTTAAGTCGAGCGGCCACTAGCCATGTTGAAACGCTGTCCTCTTTCCTCTCTCCTGTGTTTCGGCTTTCTACATTCGACCAATGGCCAACTTCTTCGTTTGTCAAGTTGTCATCTTCCAGTTGATTAAACCAGTCCGCTTGGTGTCGCCAGCCGTCGAGCAGATGGATAGAGGTGCATGCATTCGCTGAGGCAGCAACAAGAGGACCCAAAAGCACTTGGGATTGGACAACTCGAAGGCCCCTTTCTCTAGCTTGATTCTGCGGTTTTCTTAGTAATTGGCTTTAGCAATTGAGATAAATTATTACCCCTTAGTGATTCCAAGCATCTAAAATTAAGTTTAGAATTTTAGGTATTGACAAATAAGTAAATTTGAGGCTTAGACTTTCAAATTGAATTGGGTTAAATTTGGGGAGGAAATTTATATTAGGATGAGAAGTTTAAATGATTATTGTATCAATTAAAAGAATCTGTAGTAAATTTATCTTTTAACATTGGAAATAGATGGATTAGTTAATGAGAATGACCTCAAAACTTAGAATTTTAGTTGGCCAATTAGTATTGTGATTAAGTTGTAGATTAATCCACTTGTAGGTGAAAGGGAGACAATGAAACTTGGTCATTGGAAAAATCTTGAACTTCAGAGAAGCTTAACTAAGATAGATAAATCACTCACTCTATTCATTCTTATAAAATATTTAATGTCATAGTAATTAGGAATAGAGTTAAACTCATATTATTTTCTGACTTATCTTAATTGAAATGATTGAATGAAGATAAATTAATCTTGTGCAACCTATAAATAGTGTGAATGTCAATGATGGAGTAATTTGTTGAATATGAAAACTGAGTAAATATCATACTCCTTTGTGTAATATTGGGCTACAATCAATATAAACTTAAATTGAGTTACCATGTCTATTTATGTATGTCTTTGTTGCAACTTGTGAACGTAGAAGGCCAAAGTGTTGTGATTCCTTAGGTATTCCTATTTAAATTGTGTGTTGAATAGTTGTATATTATAAACATAAAATGCAGTGGATTCTTAGAAAATTGTGGGGAAAGCTTTATTTGGTTGGTAATATACTGACCAATGAATATTCCAATGTAGCAAATGGTCTTTGTTGCTTTAATTTATTAAAAGCATAACTTTGATGGGTTTGGCAAACAAGCCCTTGTTAAAAGCTTTGTCTTTTGGATACTCCAATTTAATTTAGCCTCTCTAATCTCTCGTTCTTTTCATCTTTGTATTTTGGTTTATATAACTTTGTGAAGTAGGCACTCTACCTAGTGAGACCCATATTTTAATTTAATTTTTAAATGTTTTACATGTTGGGTGTAGACTTCATATTGATAACCCTAATAAAATGAGAGATAATCCTAATTTACAATGCTCAATTAATGTCTAACCCTTTTACAAACTCACAAATTATTGATTTGGCAAGAGTATATAATTTTAGTGAAAAACTATACATACACAATCCTTTCTATAATCATAATAAATTTTGTATAATTTTGTTTGGACATGGATCTTTTTATAAATATTCAAGTAAAAACACAATCCTATTTTTAATTTTTTATTTATTTTTAAATTACTATTGACTTAGATATCAAAATATTCATGGCAGT
>JANHAO010023378.1:0-11918 GCA_026873985.1 Saraca asoca
TAATTTAGGCTAAACCATCCTCAATTATCCAAGTAATCATAATAGGAAAGATTTTAATTTGTTGAAGATCATAAGTGTGGTAAAACCCTAATCCTAGGCTTTTATAACTGAACTTGCTATTTGATTATCTGTTGCTCTTTCATTAAGTTTCTCTATTATCTTTGATATTCTTATTTGATTTAGGCAACTTACATTACAAACTTTGGTAATTGATAATGAGATCCCTGTAGGATTCGACCTGTATTTACTGATATCTACTACAACAATACTGTGCTCTTGTGGAAAACACAGCACATCACTCCATAGCCTACTAAAGATGTTCCACCCCTCTTTAGCCTGCACATTCACATCTTACACAACCTATACAGTCGAGTCATCCTTGACAACTGAGATAGCCCATATAGGCTACATAGCACTCACAGTCCTCACAGCCCACCCAACCCACCTAGCCCATACAACCCGTACATCCTATATAGCCCACATGGCCCACATAGCCTACACTGCTCATCCAACCCATATAGTCTAATGCTCCTAAGATAGAACACCAAGAAGTTAAATAGAAGTCTCTGACATGGATTTGCTCACTATGATGGATGATGCTACTCACACATCATCTTCTAATGCTAGGAAGGGGAAGCCCCAAACTAGATGGTATTGAAATGTGATAGGTAACTATAATATATCATTTTCTTTTGTATATAAGTTATATTGTACTAATATTTTATACTTGTCTTAATAGATAAGGAGGGTATGATTAAGACCAAGAAGCTAAAGGAAAAACAAGTTTGGAGCTTAGCTGAAGAAAAAAGTTGTACTTTAAGTGGATGATTAGGGTCATCCTGTACAAGAAGGAGGATGAATTTTTTCAGAGCAATAGGTCATTTGGGTAAGATCAAATTTTTGATAGATTATGAGATTTGGCAGGCCATACCAGACTCGATTAATGATGATGTGATAGCTAGATTGGTGATGATATGTAATAGTTTTGAACTAATATTTACAATTTATGTTTCATTATATTGCTAATGTTTGTGTTTTTGTCATAGCCATGCTTTCAGTTTCCAAATGATGAAATAGACATTTGATTTGTTAAGCATGTCACTGGGATGTGGTGGAAAAATTATAGATTGGCTATATACAACAAGTATTATGACCCTAGCTTGATGAACAAGCAAAATATTGATCAAAATTGCCCAAAGGATATCACAAAGGAGCAATGGAAAGGCTATATCCTTATCTGTGATAAACAAAAACATAAGATAATTAATCATTTTTTAATATAACTATGCTTGTACAAATGACAAAATTAATAATTAAGTTTATTTATATAGGAAATGTGAAAGTAGAATGCACAAAACAAAAGCAAGCAGGACATTCCGCGCACTGCAAGGTCTAAAACATTTGCATGGTTTAAGGATGAGATGGTAGTATAACCATTTTCCTTGAGTAAATAAAAACAAGTTCATATAGGTTCATTCAAGTTAAACTTTTTTTGTTGAAATGATAGGAAAACGAGAAAGAGCATTTAGTTGGTCGAGTAGAGTTGGGAGATGCTGTACATTGGAAAAATGATGGCTCATATATGAATAAGGAAGCAATGAGCATGGGGCTGGGAATTCAATTAAAATTTTTATCAATTTCATGATATTCGTTAGTTGATATCATAATAACTTATATGTTTACTTAGAAAAAAAATAAATAAAGCTTTAAGCTAAATTACAACATTCAATACTATCTTTAGATGATGCCTTTGGAAAAATGTTTGGGAAGGAGCATTTAAGTCGTGTTCATGGTTTGGGGATGGGAGTTTGCTTGACAAGTGTGTTTGGGATCAATTTTCAAAGAATTCGCTCCACCAGTTCCTCTAACACTAATCCAATGATTCAAAAAGAGTGAAAAACCTAAAATTAGAGCTCGACCAAACCAAGAAGGAGTTGACTAAAACAAAATAACAAGTACATGCCATCTTGAACTACATCAAGGACATGGGAGGGAAAATTCCACCTTATTTAGGCAACCAATAAACTGCTAATCAACAAGTACAACAGTAAGATTAGGCTTTTAAAAAATTCTACTTCACTTGGTTGTCATTAGTTTTCTGCCAATTGAATTGCTTGCTATTAGTTTACTGCCAATTCTATCACTGTGTTTCAGCATCAGCTAATTAAGTATTTTTGCTTTTAAAAGATTCAATTAAAATGACTTAATTTATTGAATCATTAGTTGCATAATAAGGATATGCTTGTTTGTTTCATAACTTAGTTTCCATCACAGATTGAAAGATACATGTTTGACATCCAAAAAACTCATGAACTTGGGGAGCTATCCAAAGGAGAGCTATGACTGCTTTATAGTTATTTACTATAGATATGAACAATATTTATGTTTTTGCTATAGCCTCTAGAAAACCCAATAAACATTAGAAGATAACCTTGTTTAATAATCTCCAAATAAGATGACAAATCAAAAAGGTCTTCATCCCCAATTAAACCTTTGATTTTAATTAACTTTTTTCACTAATGACTACAAGAGTGCTTAGGATTTACTTGCTGATCTGGTGTAATGAATCCAAAATTGCATTTCATGGTTAATAAATTAATTCTCCAATATCACTTCTTGTTTTCTTCTTCTTCCTTCCACATCTCTACCCAGTTCTTTTCAACTTCTTCCAGCTCAAGAAATGAGCCTTTCCTTTTGCATCCATGCTAGTAGATAATGTACCATAAGTAATTCTGGAAGTGGAAGTCCTAAAAGTTAAAAAGGTTGTTAAGAATGGTAGCCACATTGGCACATCCCATCAATGTTACTCCCTAAGCACACTATTTACATGTAAAATTGCCAAACCCAACCCCATAGAAACCCTACCAATACCAAGATTCTAACCATTATCCTATTGAACACTTCCTAAGGAATTTCATCATTGTCATTCTCATTGTTTTTCTTCCAGCTAGATGAATCACTACTAACTCGAGTTAAGTATTTAGCATTTCTTCTTGGGATTTTAAGATTTGTTAGTAGTATTTGCTTCTTTGGGGCTGCTGATTTTTGCAAATTTTACAATCAAATTAGAATGTCAATTGAATCTATAATAATTATGAAGTTAACCAAATGAAATTTTTAGAAATTGAACTTTAGTTAGTCTTAAGTAGTGTAACATTCTTGAAAGATGAAATTTGACTTTAGTCAAGCTTCTTATGAAATCATGGATTAACAGAATAGGGAATATGGCTTTTAGTTGCATACTTTCTTGAGTGGCTTCATTGGAGAAGAGTGAACTGAGGATTGAGGCTGAGCTGAGATTGATGGGTGGGAAGATTGAAGAGACTAAAGATCTACTTTGATGTAAGTGAGAGAATTATGCTAAAAATAAATATGTATAAAGCATTTCTTTTTTTTTTTTCTAGAAACTGATAGAGAAGAAAAGAATAAGGGGAAGAGGGGAAAATTTATGCTTATTTGAAGTGCCCAATATTAGTGAAAAAAAATAGGATGCTCATGTAAGCAAATTCATGTCCTTAATTAGTGGTATAGTACATACACTAGTTTGTTACTACTTAATTGCTTTGTGAGATGCTGTTGCACAATTTGAGGAAATAAACATGAAACATCTAAATGTTGTTCATTATTATAGCAATAAAAGAAAGAGAGTAAATGACACAGGCTTTTTTTTTGGAAATAGTCAAAATGAATGGTGAAAGTGGAAGCATAGGCTAGCTCATATGTGACTTTATCAGGGTCAAAACACAGTCAAAGCCAAATAAGAAAAGAAAACCTTGGGATGCAATAATAATCATTTTACTTGAGGACTTTTATAAGTCATCAAAAATATTTAAAAGTGATATGATTATCAATAGCTAGTAAGATCATTGATTGCAAATTAAGACAAATGGCAAGCTTTAATTATGTATCAATTTATAAACTTATCATGATACTCTTGCCTTTCCATGCTTATCATATCCTTCATACTCATGCCTTTCCACGGTAATCATGTTTATGCATAAGCAAATATTTGACCACCTAAGTTTTTACTTCACATGTCTACAACTACTATTATGTGTTATAGGGTAGAATGGATTGAAGGGTAAGATTAGGGGAAATTAGAATGGTAGAGAATAAAATTATAATTTTGGACAGAAGCATTTTAATTGTCTGTAACTATTATTAGTTCACACTCAAATTTTTTGGATGTTTTATCTTCTGTGAAATTATAGAATTTTATGATATTTGTGAATTTTTGTTTGACTTCAATATAATATCAAATTAATTCATAATTTTTTTATGCTTTTTATAGGATCATGTTCAAGTTACTCTACAATCTCTCTAAGATCAAAGTTTACTCATGAAAGTAATAAGATCTTCAAGAGGGAGCAACAATATAAATATGTCACTATTGTTGCCAATTATTTTAGATTACTATCTTGTTAATTTTTTTTGGCATATGTGGATATATATAAAAGATAATTTTATGGCCTTAGGAACTTGAGATATTTAGATTTAAATTTATGATATGTAAAATAATCTACGGTTCAACTTTTTTACATTTAATGAAATGTATTCCTAATTTATTATTTTAGTTTAATTATTATATAAATATAATAATTATTATAATTTTACTATTTTAATAATAATTATATTGGTATAATCTATCATTTTAATACAAAAATATGGGTTAACTAAAAATTAAAAAAATAAAAGGAACATTGTGAAAATTTAAAAAATATACATTGCCTTCATATTTTAAAATAAGATTTTAAAAAATATTGATAGGTGGTTAATAACCACCTCTATCTTTTAAAGAAAATTGGGTAATATTTAGAGACAATTTAGAATCGCCTCGTAGTTAAAAAAAATTAGGGAGAAGTTAAAGGCGGTTATACCACCTCTAAATGAATTACTGCTAAACGTCAATATTTAAAACATTCCATCGATTACATGAAATCACCGCTAAGTGTAACAACGTAGCTGCTTTTGTGATGGTTATATGAATTGCACTAAGTATATTAAAAGTGGTTCAAACTGCCTTTAATTACAAATATTAACCACCCCTAAATAATTTGATTTTTTGTAGTGAGATAAGGGATTTAACTGTAATGTCTAAAATGTAAATAAAAAGAAATAAGGGACCAAACTGCATGTAAGCAAAATGAGAACTGAACCGCATGTCCAAAATGTAAATGAATGAGATAAGGGGCTGATCCTTAAGTCTAATAGCTTGAAAGTAAATGAGCAAAAATAAACAACTTGCCTTCAAATAGGCTCGACCTAATTTGATCGGGTTTGATTTAATAGTAAGAAAGTAAATATGGAAAAACAAATGACTTGACTTGACACAAGCTAGACCCAACTTGATTGGATTAAATTAACAACAGAAAAGTAAATGCACAAAAATAAATGACCTGTCTTAACATAGGCTTGGCCTAACTTGATTGGATTTGATTTAATGGTAGGACAATAAATAAATAAATACAAATGACCTAGCTTGACATTGGCTCAAGCTAGCTTGATTAGGTTCGATTTAATGACAAAAAAAAAGCAAAAATAAATGATCTAGTTTGGCACAGACTTTACCCAACTTGGTTGGATTCAATTTAACAATAGAAAAATAAATAACCAAGCTTAACCTAACTTGATTGGATTCAATCTAATAATAGAAAAATAAATAACCAAAATAAATGACCTTACTTGACACAAGCTTGACCCAACTTGATTGGATTTGATTTAACATTAGAAAAGCAAATAAGCAAAAATCAATGACCTGGCTTGACACAGGCTCGACCCAGCTTGATTGAATTTGATTTAATGAAAAAAAAAGTAAATAAGAAAAAAATAAATGACTTAGCTTGACATAGGTTTAACCCGACTTGATTGGGTTTGATTTAACAATAAAAAATAAACAAGCAAAAGTACATGACCTAACTTGACCCAACTTAATTAGGTTTGATTTAATAGTGGTGAAATAAATAAGAAGAAAAAAATAAATGACTTTGCTTGCAACTTGATTAGGTTCAATTTAATCGTAGAAAAGTAAATAAGTAAAAATAAATGTCATGGCATGACATTGCTTGATCCAACTTGATTGGACTCGATTTAATGACAGAAAAGTAAATAAACAAAAATAAATAACCTAACTTGACATAGGCTTGATCCAACTTGAATGGGGTTGATTTAGCAATAAAAAATAAATAAGCAAAAGTAAATGACCTGACTTAACATAGGTATGACCCAACTTGATTAGGTTCAATTTAATGACAAAAAAATAAATGACTTAGCTTAACATGGGCTTAACCCAAATTGATTGGGTTCAATTTAATGGTAGAAAAGTAAATAAGTAAAAACAAAGGGTCGGTCTAACTTGATTAAGTTTGATTTAATATCAAAAAATAAATAAGTAAAAATAAATGACTTGACTTGGCATAGGCTCTGCCCAATTTAATTTGATTTGATTTAACAAAAAAAAAAGATAAATTGCAAACAACAGATGATTGGATCAGTTTTTTTTTTTTAGCAAACAAATGATTACATATCCAATGAAATTGATATTCAATTAAATTTTCTAATTTAAGCTTTTGATTATGACTAAATTAACAGAAAAATTGATCTTGACTCTTAACTTTGTATTAACGTGCATTTTTATCCTTTGTGATTTAATGCTTATGTCAAATGTGACTTCCTTTAAGTAATGTTCAATCAATTCATGACTTGTAAAATATTAAAGAGCTTGAACCAAAGATTAAAATCTTAAAACAAAAATTTTATTCATGAATTGCCCTAATTTGGGTTTTCAAAGTAATTTAAAGAAAATAAAAATTTTCCAAATTTAAGATGTTAAAAAAAATATTTTCAAAAGGATTAAATTTGCCCATTTTGGGGATTTTCAAAATAACTTGAAAAAATATAAAAAGCTGGCCCAGTTTGAGATTCTTAAAACATTTTTAGAAAACTCAAAAGTTGCCTTTTGTTTTTTTAAGAATTTTTAAAATTTAGCAAAATACAAAATTACCTCAATTTTGGTTTGTTGTGCATTCTTGTTGAGATTTTGGAATATGTTATATGAAGTATATTTTTTGAGTTAGGTTTGCTCTAGTTTTAATATTTTTCTTTGCCAAAATTTACCCTGGTTAATATTTAAATAAAATTGAGTCTCAAATAGGACTTTAAAAGTTTGTAATGTGGACATGGTGTTAGGCTTGATTGGAAGGAAAAGGAAAAAGGCTCAAAATTTATTATCCCCTTATTATTTCTTCTTATTGAACTTCTAAAACTTAGCTTCAAAAGACTATTGTAACGTGTTTCAATATGGTATAAATATGGCTCATGACATAAAGAAGATGAAGGCTTAACATTTGATGTTGAGTTTTGATGAGAATCTTATTTGAAATGCTATTGATTTTTTTTTTTTAGTTTGGATGGTTCACTTGTACTTTCTAGAGTACTCTCTCTTGATTTGAATTTATTATTCCCTTAAACACATGCTTTTGTGTTTTATTCTACCATTTTCGATTGTCTTCTTTTTTTCAAGCATTTGACTTCTCTTTCTCTCCTTTTTTCTCTTCTTTTTCCATTTTTAAAGTTTTTTTTTCCTTTTTTTTTCCTTATAGGCATGGCTTTCTAGCCATTTTTCTTGTAAATATTATTGTTGCATCTCATATTCTTTTTTCTTATGCCAAAAAAAAGTTTAATAGATTATCATTTTTACCGAGGTTTAAAGAAAATTTTGGTTATGAAAGAAAATTTAGGATCAAAGGGGTTAGCAAGTAATAAATGTATTTGGATGATAAAAAAAAAATTCATTTATTGGTACTTGAATACTTGGCATAGAATTCTTTAAAGCACTACCCTCATTTTGGTAATTATAATTTTTAGGTTTGATAACAAAAATACTCCTTTTGGTTTAAAAGGGATAACTAGTGACAATTTTCCTTAATTTTAGATGAAGACAAAGAACCCCTCTTATCATCTGACTCAAACTTGATTAAAAGCAACATTTTGACAATAATTTTTAATCCCCAAAACTTGTTATTTTCCTCAATTATTCCAAATTGTCAAAAGAGATATCCGATTTTATAAAAAATAATAATAAATAAATAAATTTTCACCATTTTATTTGGAAAATAATAAAAACTCAAACTAAAACAATTGATGTGAGATGTAGCAATGAAAATGAAATTTTATTGAAATACGATCAAATTCAAATTTGTATGAATTTGATTTGAAAATTGAGAAGACGATGTCAATATATGATAAAAAAAAAAGAGAAAAAACTAACTTGAAGAGAGAGACATGAAAGAGTTGAACATTTTTCAAAAGAAATATATTTGTGAATGACTTAGATTATTTATGATGGATTCTTAAATAAAATTGTTTTGGATTAGTTTAATTACATTGGCTTCTCTAGATGAGCAATTTAAAAAAAAATTGTAAAAAAAGAAAAGTGAAAAGAATTATTGAAAAAAATCTTTCATTATTTCATAAATATATTCTATTTTTAAATCAAAGTAAAGAGTATGATACTATACAATCATAAACTTTTTCTGGGGGGTCCTTTCTAGCTCTTTTTTTTTTCACAAGAAACTATTTTTTTGGAATTTTTATTCCACTAATGAAATAAAAAATAAATAAAAATTTGATTAGTTGTAAGTGTCATATTCTTGCTTGAAATCTTTAAAAAATTTTCATTTTTATGTTGAAGTCTTTAAGTAGTCTGAGTAGATAAATTTATTAGTTAATAACTTGAAAAAAATATGCAAGATGATATATTATTTTTTGTATTTTTTTTTTTGCTAAAATGCACCAAAATGACCAACCTAAAATTTTTTATCTTGATTCAAAAATGTTATGAATAAAGATCATAATTCATGCAAATGTGTCATGGACTGATAACTCTTTTAATCATACTATACGAGGCATGATGTCAACTCTTTGCTAACATGCCAGCCTTTCAATAAACTTAGGCCACACTTAGATAAATAATAGTGCAAGATAGATTTAGATAGCCCATATGAAGAAATCCTATGTGCAACATGTCCGTAGGCAAACATAAGTATGTAGTCAAAGCATCCACGAATGCCAAATCTCAAAAAACGTATCGTATAAGTAGCATCTAGTGTAAATTAAGAAGGGACTTTTTAAATAACGAGAAAGACAACTCTATTTTTTTAATATATGTCTCATTACATAATTTTAAGTGTATAGGAAGAGTTTTTAAGTCACCATATTTTGATCCCTAACCTATGCCTTAGTGCTCACCTAGGTCACCAAATGTACCCCCATAAAGAACATTCTACCTCAGTGCCCACCTGAGTCACTGGACAAGCCTCTCTTAAAAAGGATATTAAGCCAAAGCTTTAATGGCAAAAGTAGACATATTTTTCTCAAGTTGACATAAGAGCTTTTCTCCTAGCTTGAAAGGAATCTAAACACCATCATATGGGCATAAAGATAAAAATACAAAGATTACAACTATGTACTTTTCAACTACTCACACTTGACGAACAATATATGCTAAAAGGACACAATACTCCCAAAATAGGAAAAATAATACACAAGTGCATTTGCTCCCAAATTTGCATCATAGGACTTCCTCTTCATACTTAATTTTTATGCCAAATTATATTTGAAACTGAGCATGTTTGCTTGCTAAATTGGTTCATAAGGCTAGCTTGTGGCATTCTCCCCCATTTCAAATGTTAATGCCCTCATTGACACCTTAATTTGACATAGCTTCCAGGTTTTTTCCTATTGAGGTTAGCTTCTCGAATCTTCATGTGGTCTTCAGCGTGCTTCACTTAAGCTTCTTCTTCTATTGCTATATGCTTGTCTTTTTGAGCTAATATCATTCAAGAGATTTTGATGAATGGCACCTTCAACCTGACATAGTTAGTAGTATTCTATTCCTTAGTTCTACCCTTGAATTCCTCTTGGCTTTGTCTCTTTAAACTCGCACCATTGAGCATTTGCTTCCCTTGCAACCTTTGGGTAGTTGCTACCACAACTTTGGTGTCTTAAGATTTACTACCTCCCTAGACTTTGTGATCTACCTCTATAGACTTTACTTTGTTGTCTTGACACTTACTCATGTGCCACTATCTTCATAGCTTTCTAATTTATCACCTTTGTAACTTTTCTTGTCCTACTATTTTTGTAGCTTTTGAGTTGTTGCTTTTGGAACTCATGCTTGCCTCATTACCTCTTTAGCTTGTAACAATCTATCCTTGCATAGTTCTTGACTTGCTACCTTTATTGCTTAAGTGTGTGCTACCTCTATATCCTGTACTTGGCATTTGGGATCTCTATTGCCAAGTATGCCCCATATCTAAATGTCTTTACCACCGATGTGAGGCGTAAGTCTCATGCCTTGCTTTTGCATAAGTCTTGTGCCTTACTGACAAAATATGGGTTACTTACAAGTCCCATTTCTTGCTTACAAGTCTGCTCACGTTAGGTTTGATCAATCCACTATAGTTTGTGACACCACTTTTAGACTTAATCAGATCCCATCTCTAAATTGACACCTTGGTATCTTTATTATCATAATCTTTTTAGAGTTGATGCTATCTAGCATCTTGGTTCTCATAACCCCTTCTAGACCAAATAGGGGAAAAGAAAAGCTGACCATTGGAATCAAACCGATGAGCATCACATTACAAATGTGATGTTATGACCTTTGAGCTAAATGGGGTCACATAACATAAATTGTGGATGCATAGGAATTTAATAAAATACTTGTAATAAAATACTTATATTGATATTGAATAAAAAGTATAAAAAAATTATAAAATTTGAATATTCAATTGAATATTCAAATAATAAATAATAAAGATAAGATAATAACTAATAAAGAAAAGAATATTTAATAAAAAATATAAAAATAATATAAATAGATATATAAAATAATAATATAGAATATTTATCTATTTAAATATATTTTATAGGCGATGCTTGGTTACAATTTTAGATCTATTATTATATGTTTGCTCTAGTTTTTGTTGTTTTTGATGTTGAAATGGTTTTTCTTTATCCCTAGGTAATGAGTTTTGGTGTATAGGGAGTATCTGTATTTATAGGGGCTTTAATTTTCATGCTTATCCTAATTGTTGGTTTAGTTTATGCATGGCAAAAAGGGGCATTAGAATGGCCTTAATTCATAAATATTTTAGACAATAAAAAAACATTGAGATAGTTATGAATTCCATTGAATTTCCCTTACTTGATCGAACAACTCAAGTTGATACTTGCTCATGTTCTACGACCCTCATAGCCACTTGCTAGTATCTTAGCCCTCCTAACTACTTCTTCGATGATCAGTGCCCTCTTTCTTGGTACTTTTTGAGTGACATCCTTTAATATCTAGGACTTCATAACCTAGTCCAAGCGTATCCTCTTGATAACTTCTATTTCAAGTGCATCCTCTTGAAGGCTTTTTAGTCAAGTGCATTCTTTTGATGGCTCCCCCTACATAAATGGCTTGATGGAGGTTGGGCATAGAGTATCCTCCATTCTAGCTCGAGCTTCATTTTGCTTTTGCAAAAGAAATTGTGAATCTCATGGTCATTATTACAAAACTTGTCTTGCAACTATGTAGTGTTAGCCTGCTACACCTTAAGTCATTGTCATTACTCTACCATGCGGCTAGGTAGCTTTAGCTCACTACATCAAGTATCATTGCCACTAGTCATATGACTATGATGTGTTAGCTCCTTTAGCTTCTCATCTCAAATCTTGTGGATGAGTGCTACAACTTGCTCATTACACCTATATGATTGTTATGTACAATTGATCCCTCTTAGATTGTGTTGTGTTAATTCCGCAAGCGCACGGCGTAGCTGTAGTAGAAACTGGCAAATACGGGTTGATCCCACAGGGAAGCTATTTTAATTACTAGAATCTTTACACTTTAACTATCCAAATTTATTGAAGAA
>JANHAO010023379.1:0-11963 GCA_026873985.1 Saraca asoca
CTTCAAGAGTGGCATTGATTCCTGAACTCTACATCCTGTTGGCCGAAGTTTGGTTCCTACACACGAACCATATTTTGATGACAACTCTTGCATGTTTAAAAAAAAAGAAAAAAAAAAGAGAGGTTAAAAGATGAAAATCTCACCCCAAGCATTCTAAGAAATGGTTTGACCACTTAAAGGGAAAAAGAACTCAAATGAGCAAATTTTAATAATTCTTGATAAAACATATTCAAAATGGTTAATAAAACTAGTTGTATGTTGGAAAAATTTACAAAATGGCTCATGCATGTAAAGGATACGTTTGGGTACCTCTTAGGGGAATAAGAAAGGAAATTTTGCTTTAAATATACTCGTAGTTGGCTTAGCCACTAAGGAAAATAATGCTTATATCACGAGTGTTACATGTTCTTATGTGTTTGGTTATTATACTTGCAGGTCTCATTTATATGGTTGATCTTGAATAAATGTGAGCTTGCATGTTTGTGTGCTTGCATGTATACTCTCGACTTGGTTGCTTGATCTATGATATTGCATGTGTGATTTATGGCCTCATTATGTGAGAAATAAGCTTGCTTGTAAAGAATACAAGCCTTAGAGATCAATAGCTAATATTAAATCACCTTGCATGTAAGATTTATAAGTTAGAAATCACAAAATTTTATATGGTTATGAATGATGGGCACTAATGCTCTCTTAGATTTTGTTAAATTATATGTGAATAGAAAGTAAATAATAGAATGGTACTTGAGTAGAAAGAGTAGATTTTGGGGGAAAATGGGTTAAGACCTCCCCCACCATAATTTGGCCACATTGGAATAAAATGGAAGGAAAATTTTAAAATTTTAGTAACATGCTTTAAAATTATTATTAAAATTTGTACATGTTTGATTGCTTGTTTCTAGTGAAATTAAGTTAGGAAAAAGTGAGTAGCATGAGCACAAGTGGTTTGGCCATAAGGGAAAATATTGTACGAAAATGCTTTAAATTTTAAGTGTGATGCTTGTCAAATACATTAAAGTGTATAGACTTGAGATGGCTCTTTAAGGAGTATGATTGCTTTGTGTTACTAACTTATTTGCATGTTTTGTGAAGCGAGCTCTATAATGGCCTTTTGGGTCGAATGGATTAAGAGTCTAGTATGGGCAAGTTGCTTTTCCATTACTTGCTTGAGCTAAGCAAAGGGTATATATGTGCCTAGAAAATGATTTGGTAAGGCTATCCATGAAATGGTTTAGATGGGCCCCATTATGGTTTAGTATTACTTTGCCATAATTCTTGTTCTTGTTGTGAACTTGAATTAATAATGAATTTATAAGCCTAAAACTTTGTGCCTAAGCCAAAAACATAAGTTATAAAGAACCGAAATAATACATATGGATTTATTTATCTAATGGAAAATTAATAAATTAATTCGGATTTTCCAAAATGCTTGAATATTTTGGCTATTGCCTTTTTTGTTTCAAGGGTTATGTATTTTGCAATGTTACATGATTGTGTGAAGGCTCCAATGGCCTTGAGAATTAATTGAGAAAGGAAGCAATGTGAAAAAGAGTGTGAGCACTCTTGAGAAATATGATGGGGACCAATAAGAAAGTTCATGTACATGAAAAGATTTGTTATGGGGAGAAATTATTTGCATGCAAATAGCATGTTATATGAATGAGGAGAGGCAGATAAGGCTAGACTCAAAGAAATAAGGATGAGGAGAGATGGATAAGGCTGGACCAAAAGAAATAAAGTGGATTGTGCATGAATCTTTTCTATTCTTTGTAGAAATGTGAATTGCCTCGCATGTCTATGTGTGATAATGATTAGCTACCAAAAAAGTTATCAATGTTATATCTTTATCTAGTCCTTTAATGATATATTTAGCAATCATGAATAAAGAATACATAACAAGACTAAAGGTACATAAAACTACTAGGATTATTAGAGTAACTTGTATGGAGTGTCACTCACTAATTGTATATGACTTACTCCTTGTTTGTTAAATTTTTTAGGTGCTACTCATGTCCCACCTAACGATGCCATCATATAAGGATATCATCGTGACTACCATCAGTTGACCCACGGGAACTGTTCAAATTTGCTTTTATTATGTGTAGTTTCTTGATTTATATTTTAGTCAACTTTTGTATGATGTTAAATATGAATTTGCGTCTAGATTAGATATCTTGCCTTTATTTGCAGAGGGGTATTTTGATAGCATCTTCCATTAGCTCTTCCTAAGACCTTTGTTTTTGAAAAAGAGCCAACTTATTTTATGGTACAAACTACCAGTGGCTCTTATTAGGAATGAGCCAACAGAAGTATATTTAGGAAAGGCCCCTCACTTTCACATATTTTGGATTACTTTATTTGTACTTTACCGCTATGATACATTGCATCAATGGATTTTATTTTGACAACCCTTTCTTTAAATTCTCTAATTGTTTTTTATACAAAAAAAAATTCATAAAAATGGATAGAATATGAATTAGGTTTTAGGGTATTATAGGAATTATCCTAGAGGGAACTGAAGGAATCATCATAGAATACACGCTAAAGTTTGGTTTTCAAACTACAAATAATTGAGTTGAATATGAAGCATTGATAGTAGGATTAAAGCTGGCTTCAGAAATGGGAGCATAGGCAGTTAGGGCTATGAGTGATTCACAAATTAATGGATGACACATAAGAAATGAAGGTTCCATGCTTAATAAAGTATAAAAAGAAAGCAAAGCCTTGACAATTGGATTTGAGCACCTTGAATTAAAGTATATACCAAGGGTAAAGAATGATTGAGCAGATGCATTGTCCAAACTTGCTATCGCAAAAGTTTTTGTTAACAATTGAAATTTCCTACAACATATATTGGAAAGACCAAGTATTGATGAAGGAGAAGCTATATTGAATGACAAGACTCTATCTTGGATGGATCCGATCATTTTGTACTTAGAAGGAAAACATGTCAATGAAAAATTAGTTGAGGTAGATAAGATAAAGAAAATGGTAGCTCAATTTTATCTTGAAAACAATCGATTATGTAAGAAGGGATTTTCTCTACCTAGTTTACAATGTTTACACCTAGAAGAGGGAGATTATGTGTTAAGGGAACTTTATGAAGGGATATGTTGAAGCCATATAGCTGGGTCAACTTTAGCTCAGAAGGTTTTAAGGTCAGGATATATTTGGCTAACTATGAAACAAGATGTTTAAAACTTGGTTAAAAGTTATGATCAATGCTAAATATTAGCCATTTTTTTCCTTAAGAGCTAAGGTAGAGTAAAGAGTGTTAAGTAAATGTCTCCTTACCGGATATCATAATTTTAAATTATGGTTATGATTATATTATAATTAAAAAAAATTATGACAAAAAAATGATTGTTCCAATACAAAAATATAAAAACTTGTCATTACAAAATGGTTCACAATAACAATATTATAAGTAAATTGTATTTGTATATTGTAATTAAAACCTTAGAGTAAATAAACAGGAACAAACACTATTGTAATTCTTTTACCAAACATGAATAATGGGATGTATATAAGTATATAGTAGGTCTTTCTTTCTTCATGTATATTATCCAGGATTGAACTTCCTGAATACCTTAGTTACCTCATGAGTGGAAATTTGTTTGCTAAATTTTACAATTATCTTGAATGATTATCAATTGAGGTTTGAGCACCATGTTGGAACTAAAAACTAAAAGAATAAAATAAAAGAATAACATTTCTAAAGAAGAATATGAGAAAAGAAAAATTCTTTGATCACAATTTTAACTCATTACATAAAGAATCATTCACTCTATCTAACTCACAAGCTTGCTAACTTATTTCTCTTCCTTACTTTTGATTGCATTACAAAACGTAAAACAAGCTATATTTATAGGCAAAACTAAACTAATAAAATAAGAAAAAAAAATTTCAATTTTATCCTAACAAATCAACATTATCTTCACTAAGTTTTATCTGCTACATTTCAAAAATAAGGGCTTATAGTTTATCCCAACAAATTAACCTTATTTTTACTAAGATTTATTTACTGCATTCCAAAAATAAAGACTTCAAGTTTATCTTAAACTCCAGCCTTATCTTGTTATACTTGAGGATTTAGTTTCCATAATTTAAGACTTCGACCTCTATCGTTTTTTTTAAATCTAATTTAGATTACTTTCAACAGCCTCCCTTAAATTTAATTTTGAAATAACACTAAGTATTATATTTGGTTTCTTGAACGCATCTTCCTTCAATGGTTTAGTCATAATATCTGCAACTTGATTTACAAACTTACAAAATTCTAGTTCAATTTTATCATTTTTTACTAACTCATGAATATAATGATGCTTGATGCCAATATGCTTGCTTCTCCTATGGAAAACTGGATTTTTAGCCAATGCAATAGCTGACTTATTATCACACATGATTTTTATAGGACTTGTCTATTCATGTGTTAATTCACCAAGCAACCTATGAAGCCAAACTTCTTGACATGTTGCAGCAGCTGTGGCCATATATTTTGCTTCTACTATGAAAAGCATAACAATCTATTTTTTTTTTTTAGGACCATGAAAAAGAATCATGTTCAAGAAAGAAAGCATAGCTAGAAGTGCTTTTCCGAGTTTTCACATCACTTACCCAATCATTATCTATGTATCCCACTAAACCAAAATTGTTAGTGTTAGCCTTATTAGGAGATTGTTAATCTTATTGGAAAATTATTAGTCTTTTTAGCTAACAAGATTATTTTGATATTGAAAAATAATTTTACAATGAAAAACAATTTTATAGTTGAAAAATAATTTTAATTAATTTTTCATATTATTGTTTGATATTATATTTTACTATTTGTATCAATTTGTTTTACAGGATTCAAAATATATTCATGATTCAAGAAGATCTAAGATTAGTTTTAGGATTTATTTTTATTTCAATAGGATCTCTTGTAAATAAACTTAGTTGATCTTTGATCCAAATCTTTTTAACTAAACAATGAGGTAGAAAAAATATTTGAAGAAAACAAAATTCACAAAACTATTTTTCACTTCATACATCGATTTATGTCTTTAAAATTTCTACACATGTCGATGTTCACATCGGTTTGTCAAAGAATAGTTTTCAAAATTCCATTTACCAAAAGTTAGGAAAAATACTCACTTCGATGTAGTAATCGATGTGAAGACTGTAAATACCAAACTACACTTCAATTACCACACCAATTAATTAGTTATAACAGATTGTAATCAATGCGATAATCGATGTAATAATTGAAAGTTAGTTATTTTATTACAGACGGTTACAACATTATAACTACCTAACTTCTTTTCTTATTTAAATGATTTTCTCATCATTTTACAATACAATTTTCATCACAATTCTTCACAAATCAATTATAGTTCATTAAGAAATCATTTGATAAAGATCTAAAACATTTTTTTCTCTATCTGCCTCATCAATTTTTGAAGATTCTATTAAGCTTCTTAATCAAGATCTGCTGAGCTTATCTTAGATAGTTTGAGATTTTCATCTCAAACACCAGTATTGTATTTCCTACTTCTTTTCTACTTTTATTTCTTTGTTTTTAAAATTTCTAGGGATTTAGAAATCTTGTATAGGTTAGCAAGAACCTATTAATCTTGTATTTTTCTTTAGGCTTAGAAGAGCCTGTCCCAGTTCTTCTAGGTTTGCAAGAAGCCTATCAAATTTTTGTGTGTTTGTTGTAAAAATTGACAATTCAAGAGCCTGGTAATCCTAATACTTTTGGCTTTTAATTCAAGAGGTCTTTTAGTTAAGAAAGATTAAGTGGAGTACACTTGAATGGGGCTTCAATTCAAGTTAAACCACTTTAAAAAATTTTGTGTCTATTAGTTTTTATTCTTACCTCTTAATTATTATTTTTTGTTATTTTACATTTAATTCTACTAATCACAATCACATTTGTTGTTTAAATATTGAATCAAAATAAAACAAAGCCATATATAATTCTCCAACAAGAAAAGGGTAAGATCCATACATTTTCTACAATTTAATTCTTTTACTAGGACCTGACAGTTAGAGTAGGAGTAAAAGATCCTATTATCATGGGTACCATTCACGTACCATAAAATTCATTTTGCTGCTTGCAAATGCAATTGGCGAGGTTCTTCCATGAATCAACTAATAATCCCCATACCATAGGCGATATCTGATCTAGTGCAAGTCAGATATCTCAAGCTGCTAACTAAGCTTTCGAAATATATGGAATTTATTAGTTTTTCACTTTCTTCCTTCTTTAACTCTAACTATTTTGCAACTGGTGTTTGGATAAGCTTGAGCAACTCCATTTTTAGATGCTTCAAAATATCATTGGCATATTTTTGTTGGGAAATAAAAATGCTATTATCAATCTACTACACTTCAATGCCTAAAAAATAGGACATCAATCCCAAGTTTGTTATCTCAAATTAGCTAGTCATTGCCTCCCTGAATTCATCAAACATCTCTTTGTAATTTCTTGTAAATATTAAGTCATCAACATAAATACAAACAATAATGAGATCACCATTAGGTTTTGACTTAATATATAGGTATGCTCATAAGGAAATTTCAAGAAATCTTACTGTAGCAAGTATGTATCAATCTGGCTATGCCAAGCATGAGGTGCTTATTTCAACCCATACAATGCTTTTTTCAATCTATAAACTTGTTTCTCATGTCCTTTCTTCATGTAACTAGGTGGTTGCTTAACATAAACCTCCTCATCAAGGAAACCATTCAAAAATGTTGATTTCACATTTATCTGATGATTTTTTCATCGGTTTTGAGCTATAAGTGTTACAATCATCCGAATAGAACCCATTCTAGCAATCGGTGTAAATACATCAAAGTAGTAAATTCCAGGCTTATGTTTGTAGCCTTTTACAACCAATCTTGCCTTCAGGTGATCCACCTAACCGTGAAGCTTGTATTTTGTCTTATACACCCATTTGACTCTAATAAGCTTCTTCCTAGGTGGTAAAATAGTTAGCCCCCATGTATCATTTTTCTCTATTGTGTGAATCTTATCATGGATTGCTTGAATCCATCGTTCATCAATTATTACATCTTCATAGGAAACTGGGTCACAATATGCAAATAAACAAAGATTCATAATAGTTTCATTAGTGGATATATCTTCATGATCATTATCATATGTAACCACATAGTTTTGCAAATGAATTGGCATCACTCATGTTCGTTGAGGATGCTTTGATGTCTCCAAAACTGCTATTGGTGGAGAAAAGTTTCTAGGGAAAACTATCACATGAAAATCTTTTTGTTTCCATTGACTTTGGTTCATCTTCTATGATAATACCTTGTTGTTGTTCATCTCTTTGATTCCATGCCCATGCTTCATTTTCAATGAACTGGACATCTCTACTCATAGTCATTTTTTTTGTTACAAGATTGTATAATTTGTAACCATTGGTCAATTCACTGTAACCAATGAAAATGCACTTTTGGCTTTTGTCATCCAATTTTTTCTGTGCTCATCTAGAATATGTGAATATGCAAGACACCCAAATATGCACAAGAAAGAGACTTCTGGCTTGTTATTGCTCCAAGAGTCTTCTGGGGTTCTTCTAAGAGCACTTATTGTGGGACACCTATTTAATAAAAATACAGCACAGGTAACAGCTTCCACCCAAAAAGGCTTTGGTAGAGTTTTAGCTTTCAATAAGCTTCTAGCCATTTCAAAAATTATTCTATTTTTTCTTTCAACTATGCCATTCTGCTAAGGTATATAACTAGCTATCAATTAACATTGGATTTCTTGGCTTTTGTAGAAATTTGAAAAATCATTTGAAGTGAACTCTCCTCCTCTATTAGATCCTAAGGTTTTCACATAATAACCACTTTGTTTTTTTTTGCAAAGTCTTAAATTCTTTAAATTTCTCAAAGGCCTTTGATTTTTCTTTAAGAAAATATACCAAATTTTTTGGTAAAATCATTTATAAAGATTAAAATGTACCTTTTGTATCCAAGTGATTCTACCTCAATTGGGCTATAAATGTTTGTGTGCACTAACTCCAAAGGTTGTGTAGACCTTCTAGATTTCCAACTAGAAAGGAGTCTTTATGTTGTTTTCCAAGAATACACCCTACATACTATCGATCAGGAGCTTTAATTACTAATAAGCCTGTTACCATCCTTTTCTGAGTTAATAGTTTTAGCCCTCAGAAGTTTAGATAACCATACCAAAGATGCCACAACCATTTTTCATCTTTCAAAATTGTTGAAAAATTCATCAATGTTCCTATTTTCAAGGTGAGAGGAAACATGCGATTCTTTGTCATCTGCATTGTTGTAATCATTTTGCCATTTTTGCCTTTGATTGTGCAAACTCCACTATGGATATCAATTCTGTGTCTTTTTTCAAAAAGTAGGCCAATACTCAATAAGTTCTAATAAAACCTAGCACAAAATAAACATCAACAATAGCAACATTTGTACTATCTTTAGATTTGATGCTAAAGTTATCTCTGTCCATAATGGAAATTTTGGATTTATTCCTAAAATATACTTCTCCACATACAGATTCATCCAAATATGAGAAAAGCTCCTTCCTTCCACACATGTGATTACTGCACCCAAATCAAGATACCATGTATCTATGTACTCCATATCTGGCTCATTTGATTTACACACGAGCACCAAGTTCTCTTTCGTATTTATGATATTTGCATGCTCCGCAGACTTATCCAGCATCTTGGTATAGCACTCATTTCAATAGTGTCCATATTTTTTGCATTTAAAACATTGAACATTAGATTTATTACTTGCTCCATTGTGACCTCCTTGATGTTTTTGAAATTTTCTATCACTTGATTTTTCTTTGTTGGCGGAATTAGAATATCCACCTCTTCCATGCCCTTGTCCTCGTCCTCGTCCACCATGACCTTGACTGCTTTAGTGGATTTTGTGATTTTGGTGATTCATCATGTTTTGCAAAGCTTGCTTAAGACTTGAGCTTATGACTTTCTGATTCATCTATTACTCGTGTGAACATAACGAACCCATCAACCTCTCCATTGACATAGTTGATGTATCTTATGATTCTTGATTGCTACAACAACATAATCAAACTTTGTAGTAAAAAAATACAGGTTCTTTTCTACAACTTTAGTGTCTGGAATTTCTTCATTGTTGACTCTCAATTAGTTGACTATGAACTGAACTCGATCAAAGTAAGCTAAAATTAATTATGAGTCATTATGCATTAATGACTCAAAATTGCCTTGTAGTATTTGTAGCCGCACTCGTCTGACATGATCATCACCTTTGTAAAATTTTTGTGAAATATCCCATGCCTCTTTTACTGTATTCGTACATGATATTTTTTCCAAATATTAGTTCCTCAACAGGTTGAAAAATTGCATATAATACTTTTTTATCCTTCTTTCAAGTCTCCACCAGTGCATCTTTCTTATCTTTCTCTAGTGCATCAAACTCCTTTTGGTCTTGTACTTCAATATAGCTAATCTCCATCAAATTCCACAAATCTTGGGATTTGAAGAATACTCTCAACTAAACACTCCAATCGTCATAGTTTTTGCCATTCAATCTAGGAAGCTGTAGTTGGATTGAATTTGACACCATTTCACAACTAAGATCTGATATCAAATGTTGGAACTAAAAACCAAAAGAATGAAATAAAAGAAGAATATTTTTGGAGAAGAGAGAAATTCTTTGATCACAACTTTAATTCAATATACAAAAAATCACTGCACTTTATCTAACTGATAAGCTTACTAACTTATTTCTCTTCCTTACTTTTAATTGCATTACAAAACATGAAATAAATTATATTTAGGCAAAACTAAACTAATAAGATAAGAAGAAAAAACTTCAATTTTATCATAATAAATCAACATTATTTTCACTAAGTTTTATCTGTTGTATTCCAAAAATAAAGGCTTATGGTTTATCCCAATAAATTAACTATATTTTCATTAAGATTTATCTGCTGCATTCCAAAAATAAAGATATCAGGCTTATCTCAAACTCTAGCATTATTTTGTTACAGTTAAGACTTCAGTCTTCACAATTTAAGATTTCGACTTTATTATTTTTTTTAAATTTAATTTAGATTATTTTTAATACACTGAAATGGTGAAAATCAAAAATCTAGAATTTCGTCTTGGAAATGAGGTTCTGGCACCTGAGTTTAAATGGTAAGAAAATGCAATGGTGATCTCTCTCTATTGTTTGAATGAGTAATTGTTTAGTATGGAGAAGGATGAACATTGAAGCCTCCTCTACACTTGGCCAATCGGTCACCTGCGATACAAACTGAGTTAGTGATTATAGTCGGCTAGATGCACCGTCAAGTAAAATTTAATGTCCAAATTAAAGAGATATCAATGATTAATAAATGTAATACATCAGTCTTTTCATTAGAGGGTGTTGTACCTTTTATAGAGTTGTCAAAACACTTAATGGTGTGATTGGGATCCCACTTTCCTGATTCCTTCTCTTTGTTATCTGCTATGAGTGACATATACTTTCATTCAGTCATTGAATGACATGCGGAGACGGAGCTAAAATGACGATGAGCACAAACCTCCTCTTTGTTATCTTAGTGAGTGGCATATATTTTCATTCGGTCATTGAACGACCCGTGGAGACGGTGTTAAAGTGATTGATGGGCACAAACGGAGGGCTGATCGACAAAAGATCGTTGGAAATATGTCCTCAAACATTATAATTTGGAAAGGCTTGTTTGTATTGTGTATGAAGTGAAAATTTGGTGACAATATGAAATAAAAACCGAGGCCATGAGGCCTGTTTAAAGGAAAAGAAAAAAGGGTGGTTTCTGTGACAAGAGGATATATTGTCCAGGATCATGTGTTGTGTTTGCTTGCTGCCTTATTAATGTTTGATTTGCTTCCTTGTCTTGTACAGTGCAAATTATACAAAGAATTTTTACTGTATTTATCTTAGCACTATTATGAATTTAAATGTTAAAAGCAGGAAAATGTTGGATAGATTTGTGTTCACTGATCCCTTCTTTCGAATGTCAAAAACATCATTTCTTTTTATTTTTAAATGATATTTAAATTTAAGTTAAAAATTTTATTTTATTTATAATTTTTATTTTAATTACATTTATTTTATTATAAAATACATCAAATTTATTAATGATTTTATTATAATTTATTTTATTTGACATAAAATATATATAATATTAATAATTTTATGCTCATTCTAATATTTTATTTACCTTGATTCAATTAAAATTTATTTTTTAATTAAATTTTATATATTTTTTAATATATTTTAAATAAAATAATTCATTTATAAATTAATTAAAATTATTATTTTTTATATTAATTCTAAACATTGGAATTCATTTATAAATAAATTGAAATCATTTCTATTGAAATGAAATAAATTGAATTGAATTGAAGAAAAATTTGATTCCAAACATGATATAAGTCTTTGTACTCACCCGGTATTTTCTTTTATTTTGTTCTATGCTTTCACAAGTACATACCTTCCATTCAAGATGCCAATCTCCGAGGACATCTAGACGGTAATTTTTGATGGTCCCATTCACTTTCACTTTACGGTGCTTATGGGATGGAGAATGATAAATTAAAACCTATATTTATCGAAATATGTGATTCATAATACAAATGAAATTAGGGTATTTATATAAATGCGTGTAGTAATAATTAGGTTCTCAAATAAAGCGTTAAGGACCGTTCATGATCCTAACGAGGCTTATGACGGTGTCTACACAAGTTGTATAAATTAAGAAACCCCATTATTATTTTTATAAAGTAGGTGAGTATATAAATAACAATCTCTTATCTTTTTTTATGATAACAATGAAGTAATTAACTTAATTTACGTAATTTATGTAAACATAATTTGGAACAACAACAACAACAACAACAACAACAACAACAACAACAATAATAATAATAATAATAATAATAATAATAATAATAATAATAATA
>JANHAO010023380.1:0-11923 GCA_026873985.1 Saraca asoca
TCTTGTTAAATCTTTTGATGTAGCCTTGATTTAGTGGGAGTCTGAGTTTTGTGTTAGTTTAAGACCATCTATGTGATTTTGTTCAATTCAGATATTGAAACATTCTTGTAATGTTTATGTCATTTGTTTCCCTATCAAATTCAATAATCTTGTGTTGTTTCTTTTTTGAACTATGGTTAAAAGACCAATTCCATATTCTATTCTATTTAGATTTGAGACTTGGTGTGTTGATTATCACTTGCTTCCCTATTGAATTTAATGATTCTGTATTGTTTCATTTCTAAATCATGGAAATGGTTTAGCATACATTGATTGCTTAATATTGCCTAAATATTGTTGTTCTGTTATTTATTCCTAATAATTGTTTAATGCTATCCAAGTGGGAGATTATTCAATTAATTTTAATTGTAATTAATTATTATTGTGGATTAGCATTAATTAATTATTACAATATTAATAGACTTAATTAAGTAATCAGTGGTAAGTCCAAAATAGATTGGGCCCTAGTTTATCATGTGTAATCTATGATAGGTTGGATCACATACAAGCCCATTGGATAGAGGTCCCAACCTGTAGCCCTTTAGTGGTCACTTGGTTTCCTATCACAACACTGACTTGAGAGAGAGGGAGTTTTGTTATATATTAATCCAAAACCCTAAAAACATTGATTTTTGATCTCTCAGTTAGTTCTCTCCCTAACTCTCTGAAACTCTCTCTCTAAGTTATTGTGTATTAAGGGATGAGACAGGTTGAATCTCTCTTCCTAACATTTGACATTCTGCACACACTACAACATTTTAAACTTTTGGTAATGGCCAACAACCGTTACCTAAAGTATGAAAACTATTGCCTATAAGAATAGGCAACGGTTTTTGGTCATGCTCTTATAGGCAACGATTTTTTTGGAGTTTCTAACAACAGTTGAAAAAACCATTGCCTATTGTTCAATTTTAGGCAATGGTTTTTTCATTTTTCTTTTGCAACGGTTTCTCATAGTTGCTAGAATAAGCAACAGTTAACAAAGGATAAAAAAATTGTTGCCTATTGGCAACAATAGGCAACGATTTCTCATGATGGGCAACGGCTATAAAATTGAAAAAACCAATGCCTATTGTTTAGTTATAGGCAACAATTGATAAGAAAACTATTGCCTATTGGCAACAATAGGCAATGGTTTCTCACAATAAGCAATGGTTTCTCACCGTTACCTATTTTTCAATTATAGGCAATGGTTTTTTCATTTGACGATGGAGAAAAACCATTGCCTATTATCTCCAAGACATGTAAAAGCTATTATCAATTGATCATAAGCAATGGTTTTTAAGATATAAGTAACACTTTTGGAAAAGAAAAATTAAGATATTCATTTCATTAAAAAATAATTAAGATATTTATTTCATTAAAAAAATAAAATGTTGAACATAATTGAGTATCTATTATTTCAATCTTAAAATACAATTTTACCTAAATAAATCCCCTCAGCAAATTAATAATATTCTAAATAACAATGCAAGAAGTCTAAATTACATTCTACCCAAATAACAATTTGTTCTTGGTTGTTGATAGTCTTCAACTTCCAACATCATTCTTGTCTCTTCAAATCCTTACTCCTTGCTCTTGGTTGTTGATAATCTTTCCAAGAAAAGTATGAACCCGATGGATCCACCTGCAGTAAAAACAAATGGCACCAAGCAAAAGCCTTTATTTCTTTCTCCTTTGATAAATATGAATACATAACTTTTGCAGCAAATATGAATACAATCAAGCAGCAAATAAAAAGAGGCAATAAATATCAAACCCACTCTTATTACTAACAATTGATTGAAAGAAAGGATAGTTTACAAAGAAATCAATATTTACCCAGACTCAGTAAACTCCAGCATAACTGTACCAATTTCCCTTACAAGCTGAGTGATGGGGATTGGTTCCTGCAATTTCCCATTAATGTATCAGATCAAATAGAAACCATACTTGATGGATTGGATATATAAGTATATAGCCTGTACTTCAATCCTTGAAATAATATACCAAAAATAAATAGAAAGAAGAACAAGAAGCACATATCTTGAAAGAGCACATATCTTTAATAAGCATTTAACCAAATATTTACATACAAATGAAGAACATATGGTAAATATTATCAGAACAACCCACTTACATTAAATAAACAAAAGAAAAATGCACAAACCCATTAGTAATTAAATACAAACAAAAGGTAAATGCCCCTGTTTCTATTTTCTTTTTCTTTTTCATAGCATGATTCCACTAAAAAATGATTTATAATCTTAATTTTAGGTGCAATACTTAATTTCTATGCCTTCTTTACCTTGTGTTTAGGACAATAATTCAAAATGGCTAAGTTGGCAACTTCATTGGCAGGGCATGTCAAGTTATTGTGACTTCATTTTATAAAAAAAGGAGCAAAAAGCCAATAACAACCACCTTTACTTGAATGTTATATAGATCTATGATAATTTATAAGCCTTAGTTACCTTGTGTTTATATGTTATTATTTATTAATAGCTAGTGTGGCATTTTAGTTATCAAGTTTGAATGGAACTATTTTTTATGTGCATTAAGAATCATTGGATCATCTAATCATATATATACATAATTATGCCTGACACCAGATTGAATATGATAAGTGACTTAAACTACAGCACTACAGACAAAGTAGCAAGGGTGGCTTGACATCAAATTCAAAGTGATGTGTACACTATATGATCACTTTGCATTAGAATTGATAATTTCTACTATGCTTGGCTTTATCATCCAAATAGCTAGGGAGCCACTATGATATATACTAAATTATACTTCACAAAGGCATCATACATTCATAGTGATGACTATCAAGATATAACTATTAAAGCACTTGAAATAAAAATCATAGGGTCTTAGTATAAAATTCATTTGAATCTGACCAAGTCTTTGACCCACTTTTGTGAAGGAATGGCTTTGAAAAGAGAGGCTACAGGTGCTTGGTGTGGCCTGTATGTGTAAACTAGAATCCTTTTAGGAGACCAAACATTAATGAAATTGTTGATTGACTAAAGAATGTAAGAACAACTAAAACATCTGAACAAAGACATGAGAGACATGCTTCGCTTTTGGTTTTTCAAATCCCAAAACACATATAAACCATCTAGGTGTTAAATTTTTAAAGTAGCAGAGTTTTGTGGCTGTGATAGATGGATTTATGTGCAAGTAAATACTATAGAAATTATATAGATGGTGATGTATGGGATACTGCAATAAGTATATTTAACTAGTAATTTTTCTAATTTTTTTCTGCATATAGCTTGGGAACAACTTAAATCAAGGAAGAAATCTTACTATTTTTGTCCTTATTTTCCATTCACAAAACAATTAGAGCAGAACTATAGGTAACCTTCCCTGTAGAATGTTTGCTTTAAGTAGATGAAACACAATTACTCTGTTATATGTGAAATTTGGTTTACCCCAGTTAGACTCACGAGTGGCCTGAGAGTGGCAAAGGACTAGCTCGAAGAATGCTCAGATCGCTACGCCTTTAGCTCGCATCGCATAGCTCAATACCAAAATCTGACATCAACATTTTGGCACTGTCTGCGGGGATCTCACCTATTCTGGTTGATTTCCTATTGTAATGGCCAAGGGAAGAGCCACTAGAGCTTCAAATGCACAACCCCATCCTTCAGATGCTCATGTCTCGACAACGGACTCGTCCACTACTCCTGTTATCGAAGCAACCACTGGCGTCCCTCTAGCTAGCTTAGTACAACCAATTCCCACTACTAACAGCTCCGATGGAGTGCAGACCTAGCTTCAACACCAGGAGAAGTTCAAACACATGATGGGAGAGCTGGCTAAAGAAGTTTCATTGATAGCACAAGGTGCGTAGAGGCAGGCCGAGGCCCTAATGCCCATGCATGTTCTCCACCAGTTGCAAGCTCAATGTTTGGGCTATCTTAACCAAGGCAATTCTCTAACTTGTCACTCACAAGAGTAGACCCTAGGTCACAACCCTCATGACAATGAAGACCAAAGGATTCAGCGATTGTCCAGCCACTACTCTGGGGTACAAGACCCATTAGAAGGAGAGCTGTTTCAGAAAATAACTAAGCTAGAGGAACGCCTTCGAACCCTGAGTGATTGAACTCGTTATAAAGAATGGTCACCACTTTCTGAGGAGATCGAAACTCGAACTCTCTCCCTCAAGCTCATCATCCCCGTGATTCCATTGTATAATGGGGACTTTGACCCATATGATCATCTGGACGCATTCAATGTTCAGATGGATTTGCAAACATCTAATCCCTTGATCAAGTGTTAGGTGTTTCTGGCCACATTGGGAGGTGTACCTTGAGCTTGGTTTAGAAGCCTCCTAACTTGCTCAATTGTTAGTTGGGAAGACTACCAACAAAAATTCATTAGCCAGTATCGAGCATTGAAGAGACAACTTGTGCCCCCTATCATCTCACCATGATTTTTGAATGAAAGTATGAGTCACTAAAGGACTATATCGCTAGGTTTTGGCTCGAGGCCAATTCAGTGGAGAATCCATATGAAGAAACCATGCTGCCAATGATCTCCGCAGGACTCCATAAAGATGGAAAGTTGTAAAAGAGCTTGTACAAGTCCCCGATGAAGGACCTCATCAAGTTTTATGAGTGAGTCACTAAACAAATTAAATGGGAAGAGACCTTCAGTTCAAAAAGATATGATAAGAAAGATGAAAAGACTAACTCTTCCCATGATAAAAAGAGGGCAATGTGGACCAGGGTGATTATTCCATCGAATAGACTGCAAAGAAGTCTAGAAGGTCTAAGGGTGAATGACCTTAGCACTCAAATCATTACGAACAGTATAGCATCCTATTAGATTCCCAAGATAGGATCTTTATGATGGAAAGGTATAGGGAAGACTTCGGGATGTCTGCGCCTTCTAAGATCCCTTATAGATGGAGAAACCATGTAGAATTTCATGCCTACCATAATGAGGCCGATCATGGCACTTTAAATTGTCAAGCCCTCAGGGAAGCAAATGAAAAGCTAATCAGAAAGGGGCACCTAAGGGAGCATGTGGTTCAACCCGTGGAGCATCAACCCTAGCCTTCGAAACATAACACCAGCCAAGAGCCGGGGGGCTCAGTCTGAGTCATACATTGATGATGTATTGTAAACTTTGGAATGAATGTAAATGCCCTTCCTTTGCTTTGTTAAAAGTTAAATGCTGATTGGCCTGATGTTATCATGTTTGTCTCTCTATTCTGGCCTTTTTGTTTCCAAGTACCTATAATATCCACATCTCGCATGCGGTCAATTTCTTCAAGACTTTTGGACAACTTCATTTTGATCGCAGCCCCTGGTCCAGTCGAGGCCTCCCAAAGCTCATTCTGGAGAAGAATTAATGGACAGTTAACTAGTTGAGCTGTGGGCTCACTGAGGTGTGGAGACACTCAAAATAAACTCGCTTAACCAACATAGCTACGTCCTCGCTGAGGTGTGGAGACACTCAAAATAAACTCACTTAACTAGTTGAGTTATGGGCTCGTTGAGGTGTGGAGGCACTCAAAATAAACTCACTTAACTAGCGTAGCTGTGTGCTCACTACGGCGTGGAGAAGCTTAAAATAAACTCACTTAAGCAGTTGAGCTACAGGCTCTTTGAGGCATGAAGATGCTCAAATAAACTCATTTAGCCAATGCAGGTACATGCTCACTGAGGTGTGGAGGCACTCTTAAACATTTAACATTAGCACTACTTCGTGCTCGCTAAAGCATAAAGAAATGACAAGACGATTACTTGCCTAAGGTAAGAAAATCATTTTATTTCATAGCTTGCATGGGACTAACTATTCACAGTGCTTCTACAAATTTATTTGCTAAATTGGCCAATGAGATCAACCTGAGCAGGAGATCACTCTAACTTGCAGTTCACTTGCGACTAGGTGTTCGCAGCTCTCATACAAATATCAGGTCATATACAGATCACTCAGATCGCTTAAGCAGTGCATACATGGGGTGTAAGGGTGACACATATAAATTGCAAAAGGAAATTTTATTCATTAAAAGACCTCAATGAGATAGAACTACATTAGAAAGCTCTGGATACAGACTAATCATAATACATAGGGGAAAAACTATGTCTAATAAGAGGGATTGGCCACAAAGGGCTGCACTTTAGCTTATTAGAGCCTGTGCACCACCAAGATCCTCAAATTTTTCCTTCCAATGCATCCCCGGTGGCAACACTACAGCTCTTCATTTTTTTTTGACCTCCAACTTCTATTCTGATTCATGAAGAAAGCAAATCAGGAAGTGTCGGGAGCTTGGCTGGCCAAACAATTGCCTCACGGAAGAGCTAAGAGGACATAGTCTGAGATCCATATGAGATCCCTCCACATTATCAAAGAAGCTGAATCTTCTGACTTCTTTATGCAGCAGACCAAACGCATCCCATTAGAAAGCCAAAATGCTAGAAGTGATGTTGGTTTATCAGGAGACTCCATAGTTTGCTCAGTGTAGGGACAGAAGGGTTTCCCTTCCCCTTATATAGAGCCAAGTGTGGCTCCATCGAAGGATCCAGATTCATCCCCCCAACCATCATCATTTATTACCTCAAAAAAAGGCTAAGGCTGACTCACCACAAGTCATTCGACACGTGCCATGAGGAGCATGTCCTAAAATAGATAAAATGATAGTCTCGAAGGAAGACTTTGACTGAATCAAAATTGAAGAGTCTCAACTCCCAGCCCACAAAGCAAGCTGAGAGTTGGGGGGCTTATGTTATATGTGAAATTTGGTTTACCCCAGTTAGACTCGCCAATCGCCCGAAAAGGTCAAAGGACCTGCTCGAAGAATGCTCAAATCGCTATGCCTTCAGTTCACATCGCATAACGACTTCTCTAGCTTGAGCTCATGCATGACAGAGTGAGCTCAACCTTGACTTCCCCATCCCAAGGATGGGCATGTTCCCAGACTAAATGACCTGGCTAAAGAAGTATGACCAGCAACCTGAGAGCTCGCTAGACCGAAGATCCGTCCACACCTTGCCCAGCAAACATGCTGAGCCCACTTACTGAAAACAATCTGCAACTGTCGAACAGCAAGATTTTGTCTGTCTATTCTGTCTTATATAATAAATGTTAATGTAATAGATTTACGGCATATGAAATTACCATTGTAATCTCCACTCCTCTATAAATATGAGGAAGGAGCCTTCTGTAGGAGAGAGGATACATACAGGCAAACACTATCAAAATAGAAAGAGCACATGTATGCCAAAAAAAATCTATAGAAATATTTCCACCATAAAACACTATCATGGACGTAGGGTCCAGTGATATCTAGATTTGGCCAAACCATATTAAAAATCTTGTGTCTCTTTATTGCTCTTCCCCCCATCTTTGTGCATTTTTGTTGATTTATTGTGTTTGAACCAGTTGAAGGTCAGAGATCTTGAAAGAATCCCCCCATTGGTCGGAGTTTGGCTCAATACCAAAATCTGACGTCAACATACTCTGTTTTCAATTTCACAATTACCCCTAGCTCAGCTTAATTAGGATGAAATGGTACTTTAGACTTCAAGCAAAGTAAGTTTTTACTTCATTTTATCATTGAAATTACTATTAATGGGGAGCAATATGGATTAAATCCTTGATTTTTCAGTCAAAGAGACTCAACATCATATCAAGTGTAAACCATCTCAAATGCAAAAAAAAAAATGTTTTAAAAATAGGCTCATTAGCTAATTTACTGTGAGTCTGAAGTGGCAAAACCAAGTCAAACTAAACATCCACTTTTAAAGCAAAACAAAGGAAAAGATAAAACAAAGGGAAAAACATATTTATAGTACTAAATGCAAGGGAAATTAGAAAAGGAGATTACTAGTGTGTTACTATTACCCATATTATTACCTCTCATTTGTCAATAAAAATTGCTACATTAGCAAAGAGACAATAGATGCCTATCTTGAACCCTTTCAACAAGCAAATGATGTTTAGCCAAAGAAAATGATAGTAATGCATCTTTGTTAAAATTGTGAACACAAGTGAATAAAGAATGTTTTACAGCAATATGGTGACTCTATAGCAAGAATTCATGCCAATTTAAAGATAGAATTGTACAAGGCCTAGATTAAAACACAAGAAATTCTCTAGATACACAAATGTATGTGGAAAATGAAATTCTGACCAGATCAGTCTTCCTTTTCAAACCCTTTTGCTGTGATTTCTGATTAGTAACTGGAAAAGATCAATCATTTTTGTTTGTTAATCTTTGTAATCAAAGTCACTATGAGGGAAATAAAATACAAAAAGTAACAACCTTTGGATGATGGAGACTTCTTTTAACATGTAAACAGAAGTTGCACTTCATAAAATATGCAAGGGATGTGAAGTATCCTCACAGTTTTCTACATAACTACTTTAAATCAGTTTTTGTGCTAACAGTTTTAGAGACTTACCTTTACTTCCACTTTCTTGGATAATGTGGATATCAGAAAAGATCAAAAAGTCATGGGGGTTGTGGCCATAATTCAATGTAGCACAGGATTTACAGAGACAAACCTTATTAGATTGTACTTTCAAGCATGCACGCAATGCAAGACTCTCCAACTTCTGTGGTAGTACACCAAGTGATGGGAAACCTGGAAGTGCAAACCTAGTTTCAGACCATAGCAGTTTCTTATGCATGTTAAGTTTGCTCATTAGTTTGGATCACAAAAAAATTTGATGGAAAATAATGTTGCTTAGAGTGCTAAACTATTTCTCAACATACAACATCTGAATTGTCACATTCAATTTATAGGGATATATCAAACCTCTATGCGTGATACAACTCCTTTTGTCATTGAAATAGTGTCTCCTCCAAGGGGATATCCTACGATAGTTATAGCTTCCTACAAGTTGAAAAGCAACATGGAGAAATTTCAGTCAAAATAAAGCATGTTAATAGCATTAAATAGAGGAAATTTTAGTCAAACCTCAAACACTAGATTTCATGCAATAATAATAGACTGGATTTCTATCTCTCTCCCCTCTCTCTCTCTCTCTCACACACACACACACATATTAGCATAGAAACTTTAACTACTGCCATCTGAAGTACATTCATACCATCTTTGAAGGGAGTTTAAGGTCAAAACACTTATAACTTGGCCAAAATCCTATCATGAGGACAGTGACTGTTAAGTCAATCCCAAGAAGTGCATCTGGGTAGTCATGAAGATATTCCTCAAAGCTAGTCTGATTATCATGAGCCAATGTCAAATCTGTAACCTGAAAGATAGCAGAATATTATAAATAAAAGTTAGAAGTGACATATTAGAAATATTATAATATAATTAAATTTGCATGATACAATAAGTAGTTAACATAAAATAATTTAACTAGCAAAGTAGGTCAACTTACCATCCCCTCCATGTTTGATGTGAACTGTCCACCACACCGCTGCTTAAGCTTTGTCAATATACTCTTTTCATGGTCCTCATTGGCAAATCGGTCAAAAAGTAATCTACCTACAAGAGAGGAAAATAAGAAGCTATTCTGTGTTTGGTTTGGCAAAAAGATTTATCATAGGAAAGTGATATGGTGGAAAGGACCAAAGCAATGTAGACTTTGCCTACCATATGGCTTGTTCCATATGGAAGAGGCTCAATTGCAGAAAGAATGGTTTGTTCTATGGCAACTAACAACCTCTGATCTAGAGGCAGAGTTCCATTAGGCTTTTTTCTGTGTGTCTGCAGCATAAAGAAGCTATTAACACTAGTAACAACTGCATGTAATGGATAGCCATGATCCCTATTAAGAGAAAGACATAAAAGACTTAAAAGATGCCATTTCAAATAGTAGATGCATTATAGAGAAAGACATAAATAAGCCAACAATTTTGAGCATTATGAGAAAGGAAAAGAAAAAGATGTATAATATATCAAAATGAAATTGTTATATAGGATAGAAAATAAAGTCCTCTCAGGAAAGGGGAAATAGTGGCTTGTGGCTTCAGCTATTGAAGAGAGAGGATAGTGAAATAGAAAATAGTATATTCTTGATACAAAAATTCATATTTTATCAATTTACTACCAACATTGCGAGATGGTAGCCAAAATGACTTTCAAGAGATAAAGGATGAGATTCTGCAAGATAAACTTGTTAATGAAGACCCTCACAATTATCCTTCAATGGAGAATTTCTCTATGACCAATTGAAAGTTAGTAATATTAATTAGATTCTGCATTTTGACAATAGTGATTTTGTTCCAAGAGCAAAGTTAGTAATATTAATTAGATTCTATAGTTTGACAATAGTGATTTTATTTCAAGAGCCAAAAGAAAGTTAAAATAGAAGTAGAAGCTTGTATGAGGACAGAAATCAAAAGAAGCCATGCTAGTTCCTATACATGTAATTAGAAGCAACTTGCTGATAACAGAACTAAGTTTATCAATGGCTAAATGCATTTTTAATCCTCTAACTATTCCACTTGTTTCAACTTTATCCTTTAATTTCTATTTGGGTCAATTTCATCCTCTAACTTTAAATTTTCATATAGTGTCAAGTGTCAACTCTTAACCTAACTTCTATTTGGGTCAATTTCATCCTTAAACCAAAAGAATGCTTTCAAAATGTAGCTTAATGATTATGGAGGACTTGAAAAACTCATATCTAGATTAGATATCTTATCAAGAGAGGAGAGGATAGGGGCAGACAAAGAAAATCACAGGGAAGCAATCATAGGCTAATCCTATTTCTCAACCAAAATATTCATTTACAATTAATGGCAGTCTCCAGAAAGCATAGCCTTAGTACCATTCATCCCGCATATAAAAAAATCAATTGTTATTGTCCTAGATACAAGTCAAAGATTAAATTTTGCCCCAGATGCAAGTAAAAGATTCTTCACATGTAACAGTCAAATGTGTTTATGCTCATATTAAAACAAGAAGAAAATAAAATGTTTGAAAGGTAATTTACCTGACTTGCAGGAGAAGCAAACACTAGATTATGAATTTGAAAAGTTTGATTATTTGTCAACATGAGCCTCATCATAGGAATGTTATTCGACTCCCATGAACTGACAAATAGAAAATAACTGAGTTATGAAAAAAAATGAAGGGAATTTATAATGCTACTAATCTATCACTCTGCTTGGCATTATAGTAGTACTCCCATGGGTAATGTTGAAAGACAATCCTGGGTACATTGACTTGTTTTTCAAACTATATTCCATGAAAGTTACCTTAGTCTATAGTATACTATGTGCACAATTGAACACCACCTCCAGACTTATGATTGAAAGAATTACCTCCACAACAAGTCTCTTATAAAAATCATTAGGAAGATATGTAAAACAAGAGTCGCTATCAATAAGTGCTAGAAATTCAGTTTGCTTGAAACAAGAACTCTCCACATAGAAGCTCTCCACTCCAATAATATTGGCAGTACTAAAGCAAGGCAAACTTAGAGTAGAAACTTAGTGATGAAATTTAACTTAGAGTAGACACCATGTTCAATTATCATCTTTGTCCTAATTCCAGAATTTAGATACTTGGTTCACAAAAATTTACCCTACTTACCACCATGACGTGATTTGACACCTAAAACCTTCCTACTTCATTTTTCCTAGGAAACCCATTTAAAAAATCCAAATTCGGCAATATTCTCAACACTTACCCAACAAAAATAACACAACCCATATTCTTTAAATCCAAGTTCCATACATCAATACTAGCACCAATTCAATGCAAATTAGCCCATAACATAACCCAATTCAAGATTTGTTGGTGTATGACCTAGAAGCTAATCATGGGATGATTGTTTGCATACATTATATTATGTTTTAATGGCAATTCAATTATTATTTTTTTTGTTATATCTACGTAATATAAATAAATATGATAATTATCCCTAGAATAATTTGTTATTCTTAAAATGTCCCTAGTCGAGT
>JANHAO010023381.1:0-11915 GCA_026873985.1 Saraca asoca
TTTTATCAAACATAATTCCCATCAATCAAATCTTTTATAAAAACTCTTTCACAAATTATCCTTGTGAGAGGAAAACGTGTATTTTATTTTTTTTTAAAATACCTTTTTCACAAATCTAATATTTAGGTTTCAAATAAAACATTTTGAAACATATTTCTTTTTCTTTAAGGAATTATTGGTTGGATCTAGATAATTCCAATAGGTAATCAAAATCGATCAGATCGCCCTATACCATCCACAACACTAATAAGATATTTTATTACATCTTTCCCCTTATCGCTCTAACTGACACCAGCTGGTCAGAGGGTTTCCTGTAAATAACCATTGGTTCCGGACCCAAAGGAATCCAATAGGGAACTAGAATCGGATCTCTATGTCCAACCACATCAAACCTGGTCAAATCACGCCCTTATTGCTCCTATAGATCAAACTGATATACACAGATGCACTTGCGGGTTGTCAAGGAATTATCAATGGATCCTTAATTAAATAAATTATTTTAAATTTAATATTCATGAACAACTGTGTCAAAAAATATATTTAAATTAATCGAAGTATTTTCAAAGTCAACTATAGCATTTCTATTTTCTTTTTCATTCAAAATGTAGATAATAATATCAACACCTGGATTCTAAGGAAACTTCTATTAGTAATCGTGACATTATCATTTATCAGTATTTCCTTTTTACTTAGTACAGGTATAGTATATTCATTAGTCTTATTGTTCATTACCGTCTAATGGGCTATTACCGCCATTTAGGCCAGTTACTATATTATCCAGCCATTCAGGCTATTTACAGACGTTACCCGATTACCAATAGATTTCTATTGAATCCAGGGTCTCAGATTATCCTAACCTTTTCCATATTAACATTATTTTCATTGATTCTCATAATGAAAGTATACATTTTAAATACAAATAATACCTCAGAGTAAATCATCATCGATAGTTCAAATTATTGAAATCATTACTTTATTATTCAATAAAATTACCAGTTAATATAAAACAACTTTGGCAAGGGTGGGACTAGTCACTCATATACAAATTGTAAAACTTACAACATCTAAAATCATTCAGCAAACCAGAATTGATCCATCAGATAGCAACCAAAATTTATATAGCAAACAGACTACAATAACCAAAGTTTATACATACCAACAAAGCAAATTATCAACTCACATTAAAATTATAAAATTTGTTAGGAATTCAAGCATTTCAATTTCTATAATTTATCAGAAGTACCTCAGAAGTAGACTTTACCCAAAGATTTTCAATTTCATCATCAACACATTTTCAAGCATTCACACAAATTTCATGATAACTTTCAATCATAGCACTATGGAATAAAACTAATGATCTAGGATTACTCACCGTGTCCTGCAGTTTCACCTATCAACTTGTCGTCGATCGGGATGTCATCGATGGCCCAAAATCGGTGGTTGGCCAAACCAACTGAAAAATAGGGGAGAAAAAGAATCGAGCTGCTGCAAGGCTTCTCATCCCAGAAATATGTCAGAGAGAGAGAGGAAGAGGCCACCGTTGAGGAGGTGACTGGACAGCCACCGTGGTTGCCATGGCCAAACTGTTTTGCTTCATTAGAAATCACAAATGCTTTTAGAATTGGCATGCCGAGGAGGAAAGAAGATAACGAACCTCAACTGGTTCTCTGGTGGTGCACCGGAGCTTAGGAAGGGCTAAAAGTACGCCGGTAAGGTGAAAAGAGCTTCGAAACTTTCTGGAGAAAGCTGGAAGCCAAGAAGAAGAACCCGGAAGAAGAAAGCCGAACTGGAGAGGCTCCTTTCGGGCGATCCCGTAATATTTATAAAAAAAAATATTTATATATTTTTGTATTTTGACCCCCAAATTTTACACCGCCTTTCACTATGGCCCAAAGCTTTGCGCCGCCTTAACAAAGGGCCAGCTTCAACAATTTTTTTAAATTTAGTCCCAATCGATTTTTCAATTTTAATTTTAATTTTTATTTTATTTCTAAAATTTTTTCCGAGTGTTACAATTGTCACAAACACATATCCATAATGAATCATTAATTGATAAATTAAATATAATTAGGACTTTTCCTTTTTAATTGGGGACTTAACCCTCACTCTAAAATAACTTATGTATAAATAAATATTTATGAATACACACATACACCCACGCGCGTGTGTGTGTGTATATATATATATATATATATTATACTTGAGTACATAATTATGTCATTAATAATGGAAGTACATGGAATCAATCACATTTTATTATTTTACTATAATTATGAGAACATAACAATAATTAAGTCTCCACCCCTTTCCAAAAAAAAGAAAAATGGAACATGATTTTCCAAAATGACCCATTTAAAATTATACTACTTAAGTTCTTTGAGACAAGTAAAAGTTAATCATAATATAATTGAAATGTTTGATTCATGCCAAATTAATAGGTGTATCACCTAATCTTAACACAAGAAAATAAAAAAGGTGTATCATATTATTTTGAGAGGTTCATCATTTTTTTTTATTAAGGATCTCATAATTATATTAAATAACATCATACCAAGAGAGCATATCTATTATTTATATAATTTGTAAATCATACATATATAATTAAGATATTTCCTTAGTATATAAAATAATTTTCATTTTAATTTATCATGGTTAACTCAATGATAGACAAATGCACAACTAATCAAAGGCCACATATACTAGATCATCATTAAATATTTATTAAATTGTTTGTCAAGTTTAACAAAATAACCAATTGGCACAAATTTAATAAAATTTAAATATAAACATTAATTATGTCAAAAGAACATAACTTAAAAATTCATTGATTTTGTAAAATTGACGAAATAACATTTTTAACTAAATACTTCCATTATAAATTAACACAATTTATATGTTAATACAACATATCAACCTCTCACACAATATTTTTAAACAAGAGCTATCATATACAAAAATTAATTATAATTGATTCAATAATAGATGGATACACAATCATAATAAATATTTATTATAATCAATTTATAATAGCAAAAATTAATTAGAGATTCATAATTATCATAATTGGTCTCATGAAAATACTAACAGAAATAAATTGCATAAACCCAAAAAATGTAGAAATTTTTTATCAAAATATATTCATTATAAATATTCATGATGTATATAAATGTAATCATACTGCATATTTCCTTACAATAATTTGAGAATATGCAATTTTTGTTTACTTTTTATTTATTGTAACCCTGTCTAAGGGTTCCAAATTACAATGAATAAGCAACTTGATCAAAAATAGTAACATATTTTAAAATCGAGCATTGATAGGACATTTGAAATTTTACACCAATAGGGCATTTAAAATTATAGAACCATAATATCCAATCTACTATTTATATTATAGTAAAAATATATCAATAATGTCATATTGATAGGGTGAGTACACTATTAATATATTACTCTTCCAAAAATTTGTTCATTTAACTACCACAAAAGTGTAATTCATCTCATGATAGATAAGTACTCAATTATATACCATAGTATAAATAATCTGATATACAAATAGAATAAAAACTAAGAGTACAATCAATATGTTGTGCATCAGCATATAAGAATCTGATATAGAAATTTCATAAGGAAATTCAGAAAATACGATAGATACGTTCTCAATGATACAAAATTTACATAATTGGATTTTAATAATAATTGCATAAGATTAAAAAAAAGTATTTGGAGATTTTCTCCTTTACTTTTAAAGCTGAAATATGTTCCATGATATTTCACAGCCATCACTTGTGAAGCTCTCTATCATCTTATTTAAATGCTTATTCTTGGACATCGTCAAGGAGCTATCCATGTAACTCAATTTGAGTTTTACAAAAATAATTTCATGCAAATTTTTGTCTCGCATCAAATCATAAGATATTATGTTAGAATATCATATTTTGTCACTTGTCTAAAATATACAAATAGTTAATAATTTAGTTTACATATTATTTTATGTGATTAAATTCAAAATTAATATAATTTCAATCACATGAAATAATCAATAGTAATTTAGGCAAGAAATATCATATAAATTTACAAATTGTCTTACACAAATAATTAAAAAGAAAAGAGAATACAATTTAAAAAATTAGAAAGATATCAAACTCATATAATTAAGTAGCCCTAAAATAAATATGGCATAATATGTAATTAGAGAACACACGAATCACGTAATTATTTATTTAATAAATAAAATCAACAAAGGCTAATAAGAGCGGAAAAAGCAAACATTTTACAATGCTTCAACGTTTAAAATTGGAGATGAATTTGAAGTTTGAACATTTACAAATCCCAATGCTTTCGATCTTTTACTAATTCCATTTTCAAAAAAAATTATTATTATTATTTTTTATATCCTTTGGTTAACTCAAGAATCAATGATGCTATTTGAGTTAGGAAGGCCCATTAACAATCTTAAACTAACGCTATAAAAAATAACACTATTTAATAGCGGTTATTCAAATCACCTCTAAAATTCTTTATAGCAATGGTTTACTTAACCGTCGCTATGTTTTAAGAGATTTTTAGCAATAGTGACAGTTATTTAGAGGTGGTTACTTCAACCATCTCTAAAATTCTTTATAACGACTGTTTACTTAACCGTCGTTATATTTTAAGAGATTTTTAATAATAGCGGTGGTTAAAGTTATAACCACCGTTATGTTTTAAGAAATTTTTAACAATAACGGTGGTTAACACTTAACCGTCACTATATTTTAATCGATTTTTAACAATAGCGGCAGTTAACACTTAACCGCTACTATGTTTTAACCGCTGCTGTTGTTAAAAACTGAATACATTAGCTTTGCTCCTCATCATACTTAGATTGAAGCCCCTTTCTGGATACTCAGAACACCATCCAAATGTAGAAACCTTGCCCTTTTGATAACAATTCTTGGTCGTTCTCAATCCAATCAAATTTCACAAAGAGGTCTATCAGGTTACTCTATTATATTTTTGGCATCATGTAATGGGAATTTTTTATTATGGGTTTTATTTTGGGAATTGGACACCTCTAGGGTTTTATTTTGGGAACCTCTTAGGTTGATTCGATTGTATTATGAAGACATCTACTTGATGTACAATGCTTTTTATTTCTTACTATACAATGCTTTTTCGTTGTTTCAATTTAGTTGTGGTGCTGAATGTGCATGAGAGTAGACATCTGCTTTGAAATATTTGTCTCAAGGAATGCACATACAATGTTCGACAAAATGCATAAATAAATCCAATACAAGTAAACAATAATTTTAAATTTATTTCCTTCTTTGACTCAATGTTTTTCATATAGCTTTTTTTTAATTAGT
This sequence comes from Saraca asoca, assembly GCA_026873985.1. NCBI lineage: Eukaryota > Viridiplantae > Streptophyta > Magnoliopsida > Fabales > Fabaceae > Saraca > Saraca asoca. Next base: position 5,349 of record JANHAO010023381.1, read on the forward strand.
TCTCTTCTGCATTTTTTTTGGCCTTCCTCCTAATTTTTTATAGTGGATTTATGATTTTAAAGACAAAATATTAGTTCACTGGTTCTCTAGATGCAATTTGGGTGTTGAAATCAATATACAATGTAATATGTTTGAGACTCTATTAGTTGTTATTGTAATATGTTTTATACTCTATTCTTTTATTTCGTTTGAATGAATTCTAGTTTAATAAAAAATATATATAGTGTAAAGGACAGCCAAAACAAACAACAACCATTATTATCTATTTGGTACATGTTACAAACTCTATACTCCCCGATGCAATATCTTAAGATTCTGTCTGCACCTCTTAAGAGAAAATATCAAGAAACCAAAATAAAAATTGCAAAAGGTGGAGATAAGGAAGCAAATAGAGAACTAAACTTTTTTCCTATACTTTTGGAAGATCTTTGTTCTACTTGGTTGAAGGTTGTCTTTTCACCGAACTTAAGCTAAAATGGAACAAGTAGATAGAGCTAAACTTGAACTAAAATGTAACAAGTAAATTATCAAAGGTTTGTTTCAGATGAATAGAAAGAACAGAGAACTAAGGTTAGAGAAAAATGGGGAAATAACAATGTATTGTCATTAAAGGTGGCTATAATTGCAAGAAATGACTTGTAATGCTTATGATTGTGACACATCACTATGTTGTATTAGATACAACAAATACTGATATTGTACTGTAGAATTTATCCTATTTGGATGCTCCATTTAATTTATTCTTGAACGCCATTGATGAAAAATGTTAAAGAAATATTTTTTGTAATTTTGATATATTTCTATTGTTGCATTGTAGTATTTTTTTTATGAGGACTTTTTGGAAAAAAAAAACTTTGGGAAAGGCTACTAAGTATGAAACCCCAAGTAGTTGGGGCTAGAGTGAAATTTTCCTCCCTATCTTATGAGGCAAAACGACATAGTTTTGCTGATTAATTTTTTTTAAGGGCAGAAAGTGTTTACAGCTCATTCTCATTCATGGTCAAATCTGAACTATGCCCTAGCAGAGTAGTCGAAATTGCACCAGGCAATCCCTAAAATTTTCTCGTCTCACTATTCCTTAAGACCAAGACTAGGAATGAAGCTATTGAGGAGGATGAAGCCTGGTCATCAGGGTATTTTCGGCAACAGCGTTCTCCTATTCTAATCCACATCGATTCTTTGCTTTAAGTAATGACTTGTTCTAGCAATTTTTCCATTACTCTTTTAGTAGGTAATGGATTCCTTATTTTGAGTTAGGGAGTGACTATAAGTACGTGTTGCTTTGGTTCAAATGGGTAGACTTGAGACTCATTTTTGATCAATTTATTTCTTAATTCAACAGCTTGCTAAAGTTTAACCTATGTACAACTCCAAAAATTTTAGTAAAACAAGTCAAAGGTCTTAGCCACAAATAAAAATCTCTTAAGGTGAGTAGGGCCCTATTTATACTTGCTGAAATTCTGGGTTAAATAGAGGATAAGCTAGGTGAAATTAACTAAATAAAGGTTGTATGTGTTTCCAGAGTGAAAGCTCCCTTGGTTGATCATACGGTTTATATAGAAATAGTAGTTTACTATGATTGTCATATAGAAATTGATCCATTATAAATGTATTCTTTCATTTTATTTGGATTTGTTGCTAGGAAATGCAGAAGGAAAAATTCAGTAATTAGAACATGGTCTTAGGTTGTTGTGTTGAAAACAAAAGTTAAGGCAAATGGATTAGGCTTAGGGTGATAGGAATCTACTTTGGAATAGTAATACTAGTGACTTCTTTCCTTGCCTTTGTTGTTTTAACTACAATTTTGTGTGACTATGTGTGGTTGATTTGATGTGGACTTCCTCCATATAGGTTCATCAAGTAGATTCTATTTGGATGCTTGACTGTTGTTTTTTTTAGTTGATGCACCCTTGTTTGGATTGTATATTTATGTTTTTCTGGTGCTGTCTATTAGTTATTTTGCTACCAAATATATTTTTATTACAGATATGTTTTTCTGGTGCTGTCTTCAAATGCTTTGTTTTTATCCTTTTAGTTTATTCTATTGTTGAATAAACAAACAAATCATAATTCTTTTTTTTTTATAAAAAGAAAAATTATCTGCTCTGCATTGCTTTATTAGGATATGGATAAATAATGAATTAGTTTATTAAGGAATACAAATGAGTATAAGGAAGGATTAAACAAGTTCCTTGATTTTGCATTTCAACGGCAATCTATCAAAGGGAGAATAATATGTCCATGTCATAGTTATAAATTTAAAAAATGGTTGAATAAAGCTGAAGTGTATGACCATTTGTCTCGAAAGCAATTTCTAATGGAATACACTAAATGGGTATGGAATGCAATGAACTTGAAGCATCTTCTAGAAGAGCACACACAATTAAAACTTCCTAAGATATAGGTCTTCAACATCCTTTAAACAACATAATCAATGATGCATTTAAGTTCAGTTGTATGCACGATGACAACGAGGCTAACTCGTCTGATGATGATGCTAGTAATAATGATGGCATGCAAGGATGGACAATGGATAAAGTCACAATGAAGTTTTATGAGTTACTCAATGATGGCAATCAAGAATTTTATGAAGGGTGTATGAAGTACTCTAAACTATTTTTTCTAATAAAATTGTACCACATCAAGTGCTTGTGTGGCATGACAGATAAAGCCATGACAATGATCTTGGAATTATTAAAGGATGCATTCATGCATGCTAAGATACCTAGTTCCTTGTACGAGGCTAAAAGAACCATCACCAAACTTGACATCAATTACACTAAGATACACATTTGTCCAAATGATTGCATGCTCTACTAGGCTGAGGATGAGAAAAGGGAAACATGCAAGAGATGTTAGACATCTAAATGGAAGGAAAGGGTTGTTGGTAAGAAGAAGAAACAACTTGTAAAAGTATTATGCTACTTTCCATTAAAACAAAGGTTGTTTATATCAACTAAGACGGCTAAGCATATAAGTTGGCATGTAACTGGGAATTGTAACGATGGTTGGATGAAGCATCTAAGAGACTCTGAAATGTGGAAGAAGTTTGATGCAACTCACCCAGAATTTGCTTTGGATCCTCAAAATGTTCACCTAGGTCTAGCCATTGATGGATTCAACCCCTTTGGAACCATGAGTACTAATTATAGCATTTGGCTTGTAATTTTAATATCATACAATTTGCCACCATAGATGTGTATGAAGCTAAATTCTTTCATTTTCCCGATGATCATTCTGGGTAAACACATACCAAGGAATGACATTGATGTCTATTTGTAAGCTCTTATAAAAGAGTTGTAGGAGTTATGGATGAAGGGTGTGGACACTTATGATGTCGCCACGTGTAAGATTTTCAAAATGCGGGCAATACTAATGTGGACAATTAGCGATTTTCTAAGGCTTGGTACCCTGTTTAGCTGAAATACACACACTGGATTAGCTTGCCTAACTTGTAACTTCGATGCAGTTCCACTGTGTTTGCCTTATAGTAGAAAATGGTGTTTTTGGGGGCATCATTGTTTTCTTGGAGCAAATCATAGGTTTTGATTAATGAGTCTTCGATTTGATGGGAGTTAAGACTTTAGAAACTCTCTAAAAGCATTGTTAGGCATAGACATCTTTAGGCAAGTAGAGACCATCAATATTACATTTGAGAAGCCAGTAGAAGGGGATGCTAAAGGGAAGCGAGCTCGTGGAAATAACGATGAAGTTGACAGGCAATAATGGAAGAAGAAGCCTATATTCTTCCAACTTCCATATTGGGAGACTAATATATTGCAACACAATCTTGATGTCATGCACATAAAAAAAAATGTATGTGACAATCTCATCTACACATTATTAAATGAGACTGGGAGGACAAAAGACCATCTTAGTGCTTGAAAAGACCTTTAGGCAATAGGTATAAAAAGGGACTTGTGGCCTAATGGTAAAGGAAAACACTAGCCTTCTCTTTTTACAATGACAAACATAATAAAGGATGCATTCTTAAGAGAATTCAAGAATATGAAGATGCTTGATGGATATTCAAGCAACATTTCTAGGTGTATCGGCTTAAAATAATATAAGTTATTTAGGTTGAAAAGCCATGATTATCATGTACTTATAGAGCAATTACCGTCCCTTGCAATACGTAATGTGTTGCCATACCAATTGACTGCAGTGTTGGTTGAGTTCAGCTCATTTTTAAAATAAATATGTAATAAAACCTTCAACCTTGCTAACCTTGAGAATGTTTAGCATCGAAGAGTTCTTATGCTTTGTCATTTGGAGATGTTATTCCCCCATCATTCTTCGCCGTTATGGTTCATCTGTGTGTTCATCTAGTTGATGAACTTTGTTTGGTAGGTCCAGTATAATATCGATGGATGTACCATATTGAGAGGTAATTGTTGATTTCATCTATTTAATTATGACCTATGAGTGAACTTGTTTTCTTTCCTAATGATATCTTCCTTTATGTAGATATTTAGGACATATGAAGTCTTATATTCACAATAGGGCTCAACCAGAAGGTTCCATTGCTAAAGGGTACATATCCAAGAAGTGGCTCACATTTTGTTCAAGACATTTACAGGAAATTGAGACAAGGTTCAATCAACCAAGACGCGTAAATGATGAACCAAACGATATTCAATGCGATAACCTAAACCCTAATATCTTTCCTAATATAGGTAGACCAGTGGGTAGCGGCTCTAGTTTTATACTGACACATATGGAGATAAGGCAGGCACATTAATATATTCTATTCAATTGCAAAGAGGTTGATCCATTTTTGGAGTAAGTATTCATATGAGTATCTATATTAAACTGTATATGTTTCATTATATATATTTATGGAGCAAGTATTCACATATAGATGTCGTTCCTTATAGAGAATTTAAGCTATATATTAAGACAAAAATAAGAAATCGAACACGTTCCTTTGCTGAGCTGCAGAAGATAGTCAGCAAAGACTTTGCTGATTAGTTTTCTAGATGGGTGAAAATTAAAAAATATTTAATTTAGAATTCAATGCTGTAGGTATAACTTAAGAAGATGATTTTCTTTCTATAAGTTTTCATGGATGACATGGCTGGCACTGTGTCGAATGATCTGAAGCAACTGGCCCAAGAATCTCTACCAAATGCTAGAAGGTTCTTAGCCTTCAATGTTAATGGATATAAGTTTTGGACAATGGCTGGAGAAAATGGATTGAGAACCCAAAATTCTAGAGTTTTCATGACTTCTACAACTAATTGTGTGTCTAGCCATCAATATGTCAATAGATAGGATGTTATTCTTCCATATTATGAAAAATTGGTAGATATTATCAAGCTCAATTACTATGGAAGATATGTCACCCTCTTTAAATGTATGTGGGCTGACACCACCAATGATAGAGGTTTTAGAAAGGATGCTTGGGGCTTTCATTTAGTAAATTTCAATAGATTAATTCACATCGGTGAATGAGAAGAGCATGAACCTTTCATATATACATCACAAGCTCAGATGATTTATTTTGTAGAGGATCATATATCTCCAGAGTGGAATGTTGTTGTTCATCTTAGGCCAAAAGACTTATATGACATGGGTGAATTTGAGGATGATGATATGTGCGAGCATGAATAATTTACTGAACAAGAGCTGAGCAATTTTTTTTAAGAATGATGATGGGAATATTCAGTTGGCAAGGGAAGAGGAAGATGATCATATGGAAGACCTTATTCTAATATCAAATGTCGAGGAAGATGATGATGTGTTAGAATAACCTTCTTTCAGAATGCTTTTTTTTGTGTGGTTTTTCTCAATGTTGAAATACTTAGATTCACAATTTGTAAGTTGTCATTAATCATGATTTGTCTCAAGGTGTAAAGACTTAATTTGAGAATTTAAATATATATTTGCATTATTTGTGATTTCTCTCGATGTGATTGAAATTGGTTTAAGATTCTTGTACAATATGCTAATACTTACTATTTTACAATCTATTTTGTAGAAATGCCTAAGTTAAGACGTCTAAGAGCTTAGGGCACATAGGGAGTGTCCGATTCCCACTCATCTCCTCCACAGCCCACCCACTCCACATGACCCACACAGTCCCAACATTCACAGCCCATTTAGCCCATCCACCCACACCATTTCACCAAACCCACATAGTCTTCATAGGCACAACTTGTACAACTCACCCTACCCACTGAGGACATGGAGCCTACTGCTCATGCTAATGATAAGATGAATGATGAGCTGCGTGATGCTCATTTTGGTGATGAGATGAATGATGGGTAAGTTAAAGCTTCTGGTGCTAGGAAAAGTAGGCCCAGAAATGGATGGCAATGCAATGTGCTAGGTAACTATAATATATCATTTTCTTATGTGTGAGTTAATATTATACTAATATTTTGTACTTTTTTCAACAGATAAGTGCACTCTCAGGCAAAACACAAAACAAAACACAAAAGTCAAAACAATAAAAAGGTTCAAGACTCTTGGAATTTTTTAGCAATGATGAGAATCCTATCACCAGCAAGGATGCAAGCAAAATTCATGATACATAGCATCTTGAAGCTCAATCTTAAAATTTCA
>JANHAO010023382.1:0-11914 GCA_026873985.1 Saraca asoca
TTGATTAATGAAATAATTGTGCATTGATATTGTGTTAGTGTTGCATGGTAAGGCTTGTAGGGGGTTTTCTGAAGGAAAGGGATTCTTGATGGTGACCTTCTATGCCGGTCACGGGCCCGAGAATTGGGTCGTGACAGTAACCCTCAAGTGCACTTGTGAACAAAACACCATACAGGTGAGATCAATGGATATAGGCGAGATGGATGGATTGGAGTTGTGTGATGGAGTTATATTTATGATGTATGGTTACCTTTGAAAATTTTTCCATTGGGGTTTCAGTTGTTTGTTTTGTACATGCATTATTATATCTTACAAAACTTATTGAATATTTTCTTATGTTCACATTGTGATGGATATTTTTCCTAATATCATGTATTGCTGTATATTTCATTTTTGTTAAATGTTACATTACAATTTTTGAGTTATTTTAATGAATGAAGCTTTTGAACTTGTTATGAAGTTATCATATCTAAACGGGTAAGCATATTTTCACAGCTATATATATATATTCTTTCAAAAATTGTTTACATATGGGGTTATGGTGATGATGGGATTGTTTAGTCATTGAGTTCCTATGAAACTCACCTATTTTTTTCCCCTATTTTTTAGTGTTCTGGATTCTTCTGCCACTCCTCTATCCTACACTGATACGGGATTTGCTCTTGGTTCGAGTGGATTTTCTTGCGGAGAATAAATGTATAAAATGGTGAAAAATCAATGATAGTTAGTAGGATTATATGTGCATGTATTATGTAAGATTATTGGATGCCCAGTAGAATATAAATTATATAGTCTGGGCCATTGTATATTATTATGTTATTATACAGGTTATGGTGGATGTGTAGCCCTTATGTTGTTGTATAGCCCTTATGGCCAGGTGTTTGGAAAATAGAGGAAACTCTACCGGATTTTCATTAGAATTTAATATATAAATATTTCATTGTAGATTGATGAAATAGTGAGTCATGGGTATATTATTTGTATTGTAAGGCTTGTAAAGGGTTCCTGATGGAAATAATTTCCCGATGGTGACTTTCTATGCTAGTTACATTCCGTGGATCGAGGCATGACATAATATTAGTTTTTTTACAGCAGTTTATGCTAATCTTGCTAATGATATGAAATCTATCTTGTGGTAGAATTTATATGAGTAAAGCTACCATAGTTCTAGAGGTTGGCTTATTGCAGGTGACTTTAATAACATAAAGGATCCTAGTGAAATGAAAGGTGATGCTCCATTTAATTAGCATCATTCTCATATTTTTAATGAATAAATTAACAACTATAATTTGCTTGAGGTTGAAACTCAAGGTGGCATATTTACTTGGAAGGGCTCATTAAATCTAGGTTATAGTTGTCTTTTTGAAAAATTGGATCGTGCTATGTATAGTGTGGATTGGAGAATTCACTTTCCTGAAGCTTATGTTAAAATCTTGCCCTTCATTTTCTCAAACCACCATCCAATTATGATTAATGTAGGTAGGTGACCTATTTTAAAGGATGATCGCCTTTTTTGATTTGAAATGGCTTTTTTCAATGATTTCCTTATTTCTGAATGGCATGGAGAAAGAGATGTATTTTAGTGTCTCAAAGATCTTACTCCAACTTTGTTAAATTGGAATAAAAATGTATTTGGGCATGTTAGGAAAAGGAAAAAAAAGAGATTCTTGCTCGTATTGCTTGCATTCATCGTACTCAGAAGTGAAAAAATAATCTTTTTTTTCATCAGCTAGGAAATTGACTTCAAAATGACCTCTCTTTTGCAGGAGGAAATGTTGTGGCATAATTAATTCCAAGCTATATGAATTGATTAAGGAGATAGGAATATTCATTATTATCATGCTAAAACAGTAAATAGAAGAAGCCAAAATATATTCAACATGTTAAAAATTTTTGATAATAGATGGGTGGATAAAAAAGAAGAGCTGATTTTTCTTGTAGGGACTTTCTTTAAATATATGCTTTTTTTTTCAAAGGATGATATGAGATATTCTATTGTAGCAAAAATGGGGTTCTTTATTTTTAGTTCTGCTTAGAATAATAAATTATCTCTTCCAACTGTGAATACTGAGATTCATAAAGCTATTTTTGCTATAGGTGGCACCAAGACCCCAGAAGATAATGGTTATCTTGCTACTTTCTCTCAAAAGAATTAGGGAATAGTGGGTGACAAAGTTTGCAGTTTTGTGAAGGGCATTTTAATGGCTATGATATCCAAGATATTAATAGGACTCTCATTTGTTTTATTCCCAAGGTTGAAAAACCTGAATTTGTTAATCAATTCCATCTTATTTCTTTGTGCAATGTTTTATATAAGTGTGTAACTAAAGTCATTGTCAATAAACTGAAGCCCCTGTTACCTGATCTAATTTTATCTTTTTAGGCTAGTTTTGTCTCAGGAAGATGCATTCAAGAAAAATTATAATTTCTTAGGAAATGATTCATTTGATGCGGAAAAGGAGAAGTAAATGAGGTTTCTTTGCTGTCAAGGTTGATTTGAAGAAAGCTTATGATCATCTAAATTGGGATTTTATTCGGAAAGTTCTCTGAGAAATTAATTTATCTAATGTTATTCTTCAAATCATTATAAAATGCATTTCTTTTGCTTTCTTTAATTTTCTTTGGAATTAAAATCATACTGAAGAGTTTTTTACCTTCTAGAAGAGTGAGACAAGGTGACCCTTTATTTCCTTACATATTTGTTCTTTGTATAAACAAATTATCTCATTTAATTTGTAATGTTGTTAAAAATAAAAAATGGGTCCCTATGAGAGCTGGTCATTTTGGTCCAGCCATTTCTCATCTTATGTTTGCAAATGATCTTCTTTTATTTGGAGAAGTTTTTGAGAGTTAAATTGAGACGGTTCTTCAATGTTTGCATTCTTTATGTATGGCTTCGTGTAGAAAATGAATCAGGCAAAAATCAATATCGTTTTCTCCAAAAATATAAAAGTTGATTTGCTTAATAAAATAATCCATCATTATGGTTTCTCTCTTATAACAGATCTTGGTATGTATTTGGGGATTCTTTGAACTCATAAACGAGTTACTAAAAATACTTTTAATCATATTGTGAAGAAGATTCAAGATAAATTAACAGGTTGGAAATCTAAATGTTTCTCAATAACTGGTCGAGTAGTTTTAGTTAATTCTCTTATTGGTGTTCTTCTTATATACACCATGCAAGTTTCATCAATTCCCATTGTAACTTTATAGGATATTGAGCGTTATCAACGCTCCTTTATTTAGGATCAGGATTTTAATGATAAGAGAATCCATATTATTTCTTGGGACAAAATCTATCTATCGAAACTTTCTGGAGGTTTAAATAAGTATGCAAGAGGGGAGGATTGGACTAAAAATATCGAGGTAAAAAACTTTGGCTCTATTTTTTGCAAAAGATTATGTCATGTTTGACATTATATTTGGAGTGGTTTGCCTTAGAGTATTGGTGATGCAAAATTTGTGAATTTTTGAAATGATGCTTGGTTTGATGATTTATGTCTAAAGGATCTTGTGACTGTTTTCCCTTATTCTTTTATGCATGATTACAAAGTGTCTCATTTTATGAATGATGATGGTTACTGGAATTTGGATCTCATTAATCAATTCCTTCCCAATGATATTGCTATTAAATTCTATGTTATTTTGCCTCCTTTATCTCAAATTGATTTTATTTTTTGCAATAGAAAACAAATAAGAATGGATTTTTTTTCTATTGAAGATGCATATAACTTGATTAGAGAAAATAAATATATTATTCAAGAAGTGATTTTGAAACATACTTGGAGTTGGCAGGGTCCTGAACATATTAAGTTTTTTAATCTAGTGTGATTATAATAATGGTTTGCTTACTAATAGTGAAAGAAGTAAGTGAAGAATTGGTAATCCTTCATGTTCTCATTGTAATCACTTTCGGAAAGATGTGTTGCATGTTCTTTGGGATTGGCTGAGAGCAAAAAATGCATGATTTTTGCTTCTTGGGGTTAATAATCATGCCCATTTTTTCAATTTGGACTTTTATAATTGGATTTATACCAACCTTACTGTTGAATGGTCTCTTATTTAGGGTGTAATTTGATATATCTAGGATTAGAGAAATAAAAATATTTTTTAGCCTTCCTTTATCTTACCTCAATAGTCAAAGCGTATTATTATAAATTATGTTCAAGATACATTTTGTTGCATTCATGAAGAATCTGATTTTTTTTTCAAGTCTCGATTTTATTAATATTAGCTAGATTTCGCCTATGCATGATTGTGTGAAGGTTAATTTTGATGGTGTTGCTAGGTCCAACCCTTTCATTTCTAGTTGTGGCGGGCTTGTTCGAAATGCTAGTGGGGCTTGGCCGGGTGATTTTATTAGGAATTTGGAAAGTTGTAATTTTTTTATTGTTGAACTTTGGGGTGCTTTGAAAGCTCTCTATTTAGTTTGAAATATGAGCTATAAAATGATTATCTTGGAATCAAATTCCAAGGCTTTAATGGAATATCTTCTTAACGATAATATTTCCAATCTAAAGTTCGCTTATTGCTTGATCGGTGTCAAAATATGCTTTCTTGGGATTGACAGGTTAAATTCACTCATACCTATAGGGAAGGAAATCAATGTCTTGATTAGCTTGTTTCATTTAGTCTTTCTCAAAATTTGAGTTTGACTATTTTTTATACTCCTTTTACTAAGATTAATTTTGGTTATTAGTTAAAGTGACTGAGGTTTATACTCCGCGTATAATTTGCTTGTAATTTATTTTTTACTAGACTTTTTACATCTTGTAATTACAAAAAAAAAAAGAAGGTCGTGGTTTAAGCAAAATTTCTTTATATAAGTTATAAATATATTTATTTAAAATCTTCTATTTTTTTTTATAAAAAATAACTACATGAATTTTGTGTGTAATAAATTATACAAAAAAAATTATAAAATTTCATAAGCAAAAGTTATATTACAAAGAGTATTAAAATATTTTTCATCAAAAAATTATTTTTAAAGAAAAATTATAAAAAATATAATTTTTTTGCAAGTTACAAAAATACTTATCCCTACAAATGTTTTCAAATACTGTTAAGTAGGAACAAAAAATGAATGGGTAATTTAGCTTGAAGGCTGGACCAAGTAACTCCCACAATAATTCTTTTCTGACCGTAAATACCGATAATGCTATTAAAAAAAACATTATAGAAAATTTAGCAGAATATAATTTTTCAGAAAATAAAAATATTTAATTTATTTGATTGATTATTAATTTAAAATAAATTATACTTTTAAAAAATATTTAATTTTCATAAAACATTAAAAATTATTTATTCCATTTTTAAATAAATTTTATTTTTTGAAAATTTTTTGTCTTTAATTATAATTAAATAATTTTTAATATTTTCTACAAAAGTTACGTAAAAAGTTACATTTTAAGAAATTTAACTTCTTTCTGAAACTTATTGTTTGTATTATCAAATCACTTCCAAATGTAATTATTATTTAGCAGGAAAAGGAAAATGCTGAAGAAGCTCCTCGGTTCCAACACTAATTCCGATAGATGCCAAACAAGCCATTAGAGTAGCTTTTCTGTTCCAGCAACTTGTAATCTGCAACGTTTCTGAATATGATAGAAGTACATATACGTTTCGCAAAGAATTGTACAAAGTATATCTAAATTATATCTGCATAAAGGAATGGTCCAATCAATTCATGTTGATGTATGATTTAAGATATTTATTATATTAAGATTTTAAAAAATTTAGACATCTATGACTGATAGATTCTTTATAATATTTTAGTATTAATTAAAATATAGTAAATAATTTCGACTTGAATGGTTGTATAATGTACACGTAGACTAATGTAGTTGATCGTCTTCTTTTTTTTCTCCTTATTTGCTTAGTTTTTTAACTATTGTTTTTACAGGCGAATCCTCGTTTATTTATGGAACCGCTTTAGTCGTTCCAAACTTGATAAAATGTATAAAAAATATATATATATTTTTTCAAGAAATTGTATGCATAGTCTCTCAAAATTAAAATGTTATAATAAAAATCCATAATAAATTTTACTTTCATCCTAAAATTATTTGTGTCCATTTGAGAGTGTTTAATAAACAGTTTTTTATTAACTTTTTTTTAATTTAAAGGGTTTTAGTTGTTTGACCAAATTAACTAATTATTTTGATTATTTGATAAATAATTGTTTAAATCAATTTTTTTATTCTAAAAAAACTAATTACAAAAAATTAAGGAATCTAGTTTTTCATTTAACTATTTGACATTTAAAATATAAAAAGACATTATTATCCTTGATCAATTCAATTTTGATGCCTCTCTCCTTGATATATAAATTTTTTTTATAAGAAATATGTATGAAATATATTTTATGATAATTCTAATTATTTTATATGTATTAAATATATTATTTGATTCTTTCTCCCTTTTTTCACAATCAACTTATAAAAAATAACAAAATGAACAATGACAATAATAACAATTAGTAATAATAATAAATTTATTTTTATACAAAATTATCTATTTTTTTTATAAAAATTGTAATAAATTATAATATTGACGGTGAATTTTGATTTTGAGCCAAATTCCAACTAATGGAGAATTATTTTCGAATCTCAAGTTGTAATCTAGTTACAAATACAGTAAGTGAATGTAGAAGGCGAGAAGAAGAGGAAGAGCAGCAGGGAACATAGAGCTTTTAATGTGGTTCGGCCAAATTCAGACAGCACTGGACCCTACGTCCACAGTAATGTATTGATCTGAAAGTATTTTTACAGAGTTTCAATATGGTGGTCCTCCGTCTCCCTTAATGTTCATCTCCTTCCTTCTATTTATAGAGGAGAGGAGGTTATAACTGTAATTTTACATGCAGTAAATCTATTACATCAAATATTTAATGTATAAGACAGGATGGATAGACTAAAATCCTGTAGATCGGCTTCTGCAGATTGCTTTTTGCAAATGGGTCCTATGTGTCTGTTGGGCAATACATATGCTGATTTTCTGCTTAACGAGCTCTTGAGCTACTGGTTGCACCTCACAGGCTAGATCATTTGGTCTGGGGGAGTTGCTATCTTCGAGGTAGCGAGGCTGAGCTCGTCCTCATTGGGGTGAGCTCGGGGCAGAGGAGGCCGTTGGCGACACAAGTTGGAACTTAGCGCTCTGAGCATCCTGGCAAGCTGAGGTCTTGCAGCACTTAGGTTATTTGCCAGCCCATTAAGGAAGTTCCGGATTTCACCTATAACATAAGCCCCTCAACTCTTAGCTCTTTTCGTAGGTTGGGAGTTGAGATTTGTCAGGGGTTGTTCACCCATAGTATTTAGCTCAGTCAAAGTCTTTACCGAATCCGTCGTTTCATCTCTTTTAGGCCATACTTCTCACAGTACGTGCCTCACGATTACTGGTGAGTCAGCCTCATTCTTTTCTAAGGCAATAAATGAAAGTGGTTGGGAAATTCATTTGGACCCTTCGATGAGACCGGGCTTGGCTCTATTTAAGGTAGAAGAAGTCTCCTTTGCTTCTTCACTGAACAAACCATGGATATCTTAGATAAGCCTCCTTTATTTTCAACATTCCATCTTTCCGCCATGGTATGTATGGCCTATTGCATAAGAAGGTTTGAAGACACAACTTCTTCGATAACATCGAGAGATCTCATACGGATCTTAGATTATGTCCTCATGACTTCACCGTGGGATTTCACCCCGCCAGCCATGCTCCTACCTCTTCTTGAGTTACTCTCTTTGTGAATTAGGAAAGGAGCCATGGGCCGGGAAAATTAAGGAGCAGTTATGCTCATTCCCTTTCCGGTTGACGGGAGTCAAGTTGAGGAAGGCACTGGAAGAAGATTCTTGAGGATTTAAGCAAGCTCACAAATTCTAGTCAGTAAGGGTTCGCCTCTCAGTGGCCAGCCCTTTGATTTGTGGGAGCTTTCTCCTTGTGTGACAATCTTTCTTCTAGAAGGAATTAGCTGTAGCTTCCTTTAACTTGTATTTTGACTTTTTCTGATGTAATTTTATCATGTCGCTACTTTTTAATGAATAAAATCCTTTTTTGCAATTTCTGTATGCTGTTCTTAACTTTCTGCATCCCACAGATAATAATGCAAACTCTTGTGGTTCGTGATGAAATGCTCAAATAGCCAATCGGCCAAACTCCCTTGTGAGCAATAAGCATGAGTGAAGCATCTCGTAAATAAATATATATTATATAAGCAAATTGCATAAAAATTGTGTCCAACAGAAAGTCGCACGAGAGATACGAACACCAGGTCTTATAAGAGCTGTGAACATTTGGTTGCATGAGAGCTATGAAGCATAGCAGTCTTGTTGCCTTAAATAATTAGGTCAATTTTTGTGCCTTAGCGAGCACACAACTATGCCAGCATTGAGTGTTTGTTTTTAGCGTCTCCATGCCTCAGCGAGCACACAGCTATGCTGGCAATATGAGTTTATTTTTAACGACTCCATGCTTCAGTGAGCATGCAGTTACATTGGCAATTGTTCTGGGATGATCCCTGGCGCCTCAACGAGCATGCATCTACACTGGCAATATGAGTTTGTTTTTAGTGTCTCTACGCCTTAGCGAGCACGCAGCTCAACTAAAATTGTTACGGGATGAGCTTCGGCGTCTCAACGAACATGTAGCTACGCTGGCATTCCGAGATGAGCCCTGGCGCCTCAACGAGCACGCAGCTATGCTAGCAATTGTTTTGGGATGAGCCCCGAAGCCTTAGCTTAGAAAGCTAGCAATTTTCATTAATTCATCTTCGGAATGAGCTCCGGGGGCCTCAGTTGGATCAGAGGTCACGGTTGGCACAAAGTCACTCGAGAGATTCGAAAGAGTTGATCGCATGCAAGCTGTGTATTGTGGACACTTGATAACAAAGAGCAACTCGAAAGCATGCAAAAAAGGACTTGCAAGAGAGCTAAGCCAATCAGCACACAAGATTTCTTTTAACAGGGACAGAGGAAAGTATTTACATTAATCCTTAAATTTTAATATACATTATCAATATATAATTCTGACCGAGGCCCCCGGCTCTTGGCTAGCATCTCACTGGGGACGTTAAGATTACTGCCCTGCAGGTCGTACAACATATTCTCTTAGTCAATTTTTCCTGATCAGGTCTTCAATCGTGTCTCTAAGGGCCTAACAATTCAAGGTGCCATGCCCAACTTCATTGTGGTAGGCATAAAA
The DNA here is from genome assembly GCA_026873985.1 of Saraca asoca. Classification (NCBI taxonomy): domain Eukaryota; kingdom Viridiplantae; phylum Streptophyta; class Magnoliopsida; order Fabales; family Fabaceae; genus Saraca; species Saraca asoca. Next base: position 9,196 of record JANHAO010023382.1, read on the forward strand.
CTCGTCTCTATTCCTTTTCGTGAATGGGACCTTCAAAGGTCTAGGCCTTTCGAAGTCTTCCCTGTCCCTCTCTACCATATAAATCCTATCTTGAGAGTCTGATAGGATGCTGTATTGCTTGTGGTGATCTGAATGTTGAGGTCACTCAGCTCTGGGCCTTTTGGACTTCTTCGTGGTTTACTCAGCAGAGCCATCACCCTGGTCCACATTGCCCTTCTTCTTACTGTGGGAGGAGCCATCTTTCTCATCCTTCTTGTTAGATTTTCCCAAGCTAAAAGTCTCTTCCCACATGATCTGTTTAGCAGCTCACTCATAAAACTCGGCCAGATCCTTCACTAGGGACTTGTACAGGCTTTTGTACAACTTTCCATCTTTGTGGAGTCTCGCAGAGATAGTTGCTAGCCTGGTTTCTTCAGATGGATTCTCCACTGAATTGGCTTCTACCCTGAACCTGGCGATGTAGTCCTTCAGCAACTCATGCTTGCGCTAAAAGATCATAGCGAGATGATAGGGGGCACGAGCTATCTCTTCAGCACTCAGTACTGGCTGATGAACTTCTATTGGCAATCTTCCCAGTTGCACATCGAGTGAGCTGGGAGGCTTCTGAACCATGCTCGAGGCATACCTCCTAGCGTAGCTAGGAAAACTCGACATTTGACTAGAGGATTAACTATTTGCAAGTCCACTGAACATTGAACGCATCCAGGTGGTCATATGGATCGAAGTCTCCATTGTATAATAGAATCACAGGAACCTTGAGCTTGAGGGGGCCCGAGCCTCGATTTCCTCGGAGAGTGGCGACCTTTCTTCGTAGCGAGCTCAGTCATTCAGAGCTTGAAAGCGTTCCTCTAGCCGAATCATTTTTCGAAATAATTCTTTAACTAACGGGTCCCGCACCCTAGAATGTTGACTGAAAGATTGCAGGATCTTTTGGTCCTCATGGTTGCGAGAGTTATGACCTAGAGTTTGCTCTTGCGGGTAGCAAGTTGGAGAATTTTCTAGGTTGGCATTACCCGAACGTCTAACCTACTACTGCTGGTGAACATTTATGGGCGCTGTGGTCTCCGTCTGCCTTTGCACACCTTGCGCTAGCATCGTGACTACTCTAGTCAATTCTCCCATCATATTTTCCAGTCTTTTCTGGCATTAGGGCCAAACCTGCACTCTGTCAGCACCAGTGGCAATAGTAGCGGGCCGAAAAAAGCTGGTTGGGGGCAGGCCAACAGCAACACCAATGATGGGGGCCACAGAGGAGTTTGTTGTAGACACATGACTTTCTGGAGGATTAAGTAATGCATTTGAAGCTCTGGTGGCTCTTCCCTTGGCCATTACAATGGAAAACAAATCAGAGAACAGATGAGATCCCTACATATGGTGCAAAAATGTTGATGGTGGATTTTGGTTCTAGGCCAAACTCCAGCCAATGAAGGATTCTTTTCAGATCTCAAGCTGTAATCTGGTTGTAAATACAGTAAGTGAATGCAAAAGGCGAGAAGAAGAGGAAGAGTAACAAGGAACACAGAGCTTTTAATGTGGGTCGGCTAAATCTAAATAGTATCAGATCCTACGTCCATGGTAATGTATTGATTCGAAAGTATTTTTACAGAGTTGCAGTATGGTGGTCCTCCATCCCCCTTAATGTTCATCTTCTTCCTTTTATTTATAGAGGAGAGGAGGTTACACCTGTAATTTTACATGCAGTAAATCTAATACATCAAACATTTAATGTATAAGACAGGATGGACAAACTAAAATTTTGCAGATCGGCTTCTACAGATTGTCTTTTGCAAATGGGCCCCATGTGTCTGCTGGGCAATACATATGCTGGTCTCTTGCTTAATGAGCTCCCAGGCTGTTATTGCACCTCGCAGGCCAGATCCTTTGGTTTGGGGGAGTTGTTGTCTTTGAGGTAGCAAGGCGGAGTTCGTTCTCGTTGGGGCGAGCTTGGGCAGAGGAGGTCGTTAGTGACACGAGCTGGAACTTAGCACTCTGAGCATCCTAGCGAACTGAGGTCTTACAGCACTTGTGTCATTTGCCAATCCATTAAGGAAGTTTCAGATTTCACCTATAATATATAACTATTTATTTCTTAAAAGAAAATATAAATAATAAATTATAATTATTTATTTTTTGTAAAATTAATAAATATTAGAAAATATAGTTATTTATCTCTTAAAGAAAAATTTAATAAATAATAAATTATAATAATTTTTTTAAAAAATATGATAAATAATATTTTAAAATCTGAAATATTATTAAAATAAATTATAAAATATATATATCCTTATATATCATTTTACATATAAATAATTAATAATAAAGAGTTACATCTTCATATAAATTATTAATATTATTAATTAATCAAATCAATTAACAAAATCAACTATTAATTAATATAATCAGCTGATTACAAAATAGAAGCTTTGCCTTTCACTCTTCTTGCCACCACTTATTGTTATGTAAAGTTACAATTATAATGCCATTTATTTCGTTTAGTTTTCACAACACTCTGTCTGTGTATAAAGTTGATACACTCCACTTATTGTTATGTAAAGTTACAATTATAATGTCATTTTTTTTCGTTTAGTTTTCACAACGCTGTGTCTGTGTATAAAGTTGATACACAAAAACAAACTCATACAACACTTCAATTGCCTATAATTTGGTAACAGAGGCCAAATGAAAATTTGTATTAAACTAACATAACAGGTAAGGACTA
>JANHAO010023383.1:0-11919 GCA_026873985.1 Saraca asoca
GTATGGCCTAAAGCAAATATGGAAAGACATTTGATATGACCTTTCGGTCAAAGGAGTACACTGACTAAAGATACGAATCCAGCCTAAAAAATATGCAACTCCCGGTCTGCAAAGCACACCGAGAGTTGGGGGGCTTATGTTATACACTAAAAATAAGCCTCGTGCGAACGAGTTCCCGAGAACCCGTGGACCAGTCCTCGCGCCTTATCAAGGAGCCTTCGGGAACCCAACAGCAGCGAGCATCGAACCTTGTCTCACTCGACCATGGTCCTAAGGGCCACGCTCCGGCGACAGCGCTTCAGCGACAATAGGCTCAAACGTCGACTCAGCGGTCGTTCCTCTTGGACTCGCCCCCTCACTACGACGAGCCTAGCGGCTTCCCCGAGAAGCCCTCGCTTAAGACAACGAAGCACCTTGCCTGACAAGGTGGCGGCTACAAGCCTACTTGTCGGCCTAAAATGGCCTGCTTTACAGCCTATGGCCGGATACGACCTTCTTACTGTCTTTTCTCATTTATTTGATATAACACAAATGTAGTTAGCATTTAATGCATAACACCTCTCCCTCTTCTATAAATAGGATTACCTTATTAGCAAGAGGAAGGAGGTAAATCTTGTAAACAAAGATTCCACATATTATCAATAAAATCCCCGCCGTGGACGTAAGGTCCGGTACTGCCCAGATTTGGCCGAACTACGTTAAAAATATTGTCATTCCTTCTCCCTCTTCCTCTTGACCATCTTCTGCAGCACTTCAAGAGTGGCATTGATTCCTGAACTCTACATCCTGTTCGCCGAAGTTTGGTTCCTACACACGAATCATATTTCAACGTCAACAAAAGATATATCATTTTCCTCTAAAAAAATAAATTTAATTTTTAAATTTTCTTCTTTTTAAAACTTAAATTTTTATTTTTTCTCTCCAAGACTTAATTCTAGTTCTTTGATATTTGTTTTAAAGAAAATAATCATTTTTAATGATCATATAATACTCATATTATATTAGGTCTATATTTAAAAAATAGATAAAATAAGTAAAGTGAATATAATTTAAAGTAGAAGAGAGGTATGTACATATTTTTAAGTTTCATATGTACAGAAAGTTTAGTGTATTTTAACCTAAAATTTACATAAAATTTTAATTTGTTTTAAAGAAATTACATTATCTTACACAAGCAATGTATAAATTTTTTTTTGCATAAGTTTGTTATTATGTTTGCCTCAAATTATTTCCCAACAGTGGCATGCACTGGTATCGGAGTCGCGAGTCCAGTTCCATAATTTTTTTACCATTATTTTAATTTCTTTTATTTGACAAATTCCAAACTGCACGCCCCCATAAACGGCCATTTCAATTTCTGATCACAGTACTCTGAACTCAGTAAACGTACATCGTATTCTCAGACTTCTTTTATGCCAATGTCTTCAAAGATTTGATCAATTCCTTCCCTTAGAGCTGACCAATTCTCAACACCAGGCAGAAAATCAGTATCTGATAATTAATTGGAGATGGTAGAACGTGAATGCAAATATCAAATCATTTATTAGTATATTTCATAAAATATCAATGATTAAAAAAAATATTTGTAACAGATAAAAATAATCAATTATTTAATTAGATTAAATCACATAATCTTTACTAATTGATTGAAATATTTTAAAGAATGATTAATTATCAATTATCACCATTTATCATCAATGATATTAATTAATCAATTGTATTATTTATATCATTAATCAGTCACCTGTGGATCATATGATCAATCCCTTCTTCTTGATAATAATTCATTCATCATTTCATATATTAGCAACATACATCAATGCGTATATATAATTAATGACATTGCTAAATCAGATTTCAGAATGTACTAAAGTGTGTTAAAGTGAGAACTCGTGATTGAAAGTGAGGAAGAAGACTTTTTCAAGAAATTAAAAAAAAAAAAAATGTATAAGGATCTTTAACCCGCATCAAATTAATTACTTTGACAGTGGGTTAATATTGCTTTCTAGTAGTCAACTTCTTAGAGTAAGGCCAAAACATGCAAGGTTAAAGGTCGCAAGCTTGTGTGTCTTTGTTAATTACCCACAAATATCTAATCCATCGTCCTTCGATAGCTCAGCAACGCCGTTCTTGATTGAAAACCTATATATCGTCCTATCCATGTTTGTTTTTAATGCCTCTCAGCTATTTGTAAAAGTCACGCCTCAGATTTCCAATTTAATTGTTTCATTTATTTAACAGATTTAACTAATTTTTTGAATACAGGATATTAATTAAAAAGAAAAAAAATTAAAAAATAATATCAATCATCCCCGTGTTTTATAAGTATAGTAATAGAAAAAATGAGTATAGTATTTTATATTTGTTTAGAAATTTTAGTTGTGACTTAGTAGAGCTATCCATGAAAATAATAAAATATAAAAAAGAATTAAAATAAGGATAAGGACAAAGAAAGGAATCACTAGTTGACGTTAACTACAATCTTAAATAATAATCGTATGACAATGTACCGTCTACTTGTTAATTTGGATTTGCGTGTGCCATCCTCTCATAAATGACAATTATTATTAGGCTTGTTAAATGGACCAGTGGCCCGCGGGCTAAGCGGACCGGTCCGCAGGCTTGGAGCGGGTTGGACTTAGTAAAATTAGGCCCGTTTTAAACGGGCCAAGTCCAACGGACCGCGGTCCAAGCGGATCAAATCCGTACGGATACGGATCGGTCCGCAGGTCGAAACGGACCGGGACTAAAGTGAAAATTTGTAAGGACTAAATTGAAAAATTTTTATTCGGATGGATCTTTGTAAAAGATTATAAGAAGTTTAGGGGCTAAAACATAATTTTTTCCATTTTCTTTACAAAACGGACCGATCCGAGGACCGGTCCGGACCATAAATGAACCGGATCGGACCGACAACTCACGGGCCCGTTTTAATACGGGTCCAAACGGACCGAGCCCGTTTAGGCCCGGTCTGTGCGAATTTTGGTCCGGTCCGCCCCGATCCATCCTTTTTACACCCCTAATTATTATTATAAAACATCAAATTAATGTGAGTGGAATTGTGGGATTTTGCTTTGCCATGCTTACTCATCACTTATTATGAAATTCTAGCGTACTACATCATTTATCAAATTACGATACATCGACACTTCATATAGCAATTATGTCCATGTGTCAAAAATATTTTTGACACCAACATTCATCGATATCAACACAAAATATGTCGAAATTATGTCCGTAATTTTAAAAAGTTTAGATATCCGTTCCTTATTTCGACACTTATGTCAAGTTCAATTTCGGGACCGTATCCGTAATTTTAAAAAATTTAGACATGCATTCCCTATTTCAACACATATGTCAAGTCTCGATTTTCAGCTTATTATTTATTATACCCTGTTATTTAATATTATGAGTACTTATTTTTATGTAAAAAAAAATAATTATAATATATATTTATAAATAAGTATAATATTTTTTAATATTTATAAATATATCTCTATATTTTTATTATTTACGCGTATCCCTCACATGTCAGTATCCTATATTTTTTGAAAATATCGTATCCCTGTATCCGTGTCTATGTTTTTTCGTATTCGTGTGTCGGTGTCCATACAATATAGAATAAATCTAATCTTGTCCTTCGAGGTACTGAAAAGTTGAAGGGCTTCACTGAAATTATTGAATTTAATAAATAAATAAATAAATAAATAAGAAAATATTTAGTCTTTGCAAATGTATTTGAAAGTGGTATGAAAACTTATATGATTCCCTTCGCAACTACTATACATTTGGATTATAAAACTATTAATCTATCAGTTTTAGGCTACTTGCATTTCGAGCATTCTATATGACAGTTTAATAGAGTTGGTAACTAAATGTAACTATTATTTATGTTACGTCAACCATTGAGCACCTTTCGGACTTTTCCATTTCTTTAAAAATCATTAATATATAATATAAAATTATTAAAAAAATATCTCTATTTCAAATAAATTAATATCACATGATGAAAACAATGAGAATAACATAATAATTAGGTGAGTTGTTCTGAAATTGGATAAAAATTCCAATGTGAAAGCAGAGGAAAAGAAAGGACGAGCTTCCATCCCCATGGGTTGACTTTCAGATGTAAATGAAGGAAATGATATTGGAAAAGGACGACGACTTTCGTCTCCCACTTTTGATATTTTCTCTAAAAAAAAAAAAAAAAAGGTTAGATGATTCTTCTTTATCATGAGTTGACTTGGATATAAATCGACCGTACAATGGAAAAGGGGTTTTTATTACCATCGTATTTTTGAATTTGAAAAGAATACTAAGTTCTATTTTGAAATAAATAAGTCAATGCAATTTCTGTTGTGAAAGTTTCATGAATAAAACTTTAACATTTAAAAAAGTAAAATATATTTAAAAATGTTGATAAAATTATAATGTTTAACTTACTTTTTAAATAATTTAATAATATTTGATATATTTTATGTACCAAGTGATTTAATACTTATACTATTATATAAAAAAAATTCCAATAGATGACGTGATGCCAATCCCATGCTTAAAGATTAAGGAAAGCTCCCGATATTTTCAGCAAAATTGACTTATAATAAATTGAAATCATTATTCTTATATCAAAGAGTGGAGCAAGTCTCTTGTAATTATGTGTGAGATCCAACTTTTTTACGAAATAAAATCCCTGAGCTGTATGTCTGCAAATAGGTTTTTTTTTTCCCAATATATTATTCATCATTTGACAATTGTTAATATATAAATTACTAGTTCTGATGGGCATAATTATGTCTAAATTTACATACAATTTGGCTTAAGATTTTCTACTATATATAACAATTCTACAAAAGAAGAACTCTTATTAGGATATGAATTCATAGAAAATTCAGAAAGGAAATAAATGTAGCACTGATAAAACTTATTAATACACATAAAATTTATATTTATTTATGTGTTTATCTTTTTTTTTTAGTCTTTATGCAAGAATTTATCATGTAATTATGAGTTAAGCAATAAAAAATCATGAGATGGAAAGAAATTTTTTGAAGAGTTACAATAAATTAAAGGATAACAGCGATTTATTAAAATACACATATCTAGTAGTGAATATGTAATTTTTTTCTTTATTGTGTAACTAGTTATGATGTGGGAAGGGGAACTTCATGATGAAGCACCATATATAATCACCCATGAGATGAACAAAAAGGACTGCAGGTACAGAGGAGTTATTCAAGATATTTTGGGATTCTTCAATGATGTTGGGGCTGCTTCTGTTATGGGAATTGGCAATAAATAATTCTTAGTATTTTTCTTAAATTTTTTTAAGAAAATTCACTTATTAAAAAAATTTATTTTTCTTAAATCTGAATCAAACATTTCATTATAATTATAAAATATAAGAAATTGTTTATTTTAGATGAGAAAAAACTTTTTATATAAACTTTAATACATATTGTTGATAAATAAGTTTAAATATTTTTAGAAAATTTATAAAAAAAATTTCTGTCTGCTCAAACTTACTTTCTGCCTTGATAAAGCAATTTCTTGTAATCCAAACCATGCAAGAATTTCTCTAATGCGTAATAAGTTATGCAAGCAGTAACATAATCATGCATTTCTTTTCTCTAAAAAAATGACTTTTATAAGCAAACAATTTTACGTCTTGTCGACGTGAGTGAGCAAATTAAATGACGTTGTCCATGACGTACATCTACGGTTTTCGTAAACGTTACGCCCGACTTCACATGAGGCTGCCTCTCTCTCTCAAAAAAAAAAAAAAGAATAATAATAAAAAAAGCCATTAAAACCAAATCCAATCCAAACCTGCTCCTTTCAAGTTTCAATCCACTGTCCATACGCTTTCACCTAGGCTTCCAGCCTTGGCTCTAGAAGCTTTAGGTTAAAAAGTCTCACCTTTTTCTCTCTAATCCCTGTTTGCATTTGTTTTATTCCCAGCAAATGCTTTCTTCCAGCGTGTGTAAAACTGTAAACCACACTCACCAACGTGCCTAAATGGATTCTTATTTTCCCTCTCGGTATCTTAAATATTTTTAATCCTATGCTAAGGTTGTGTCTTTCACTACTATTTTATATCATATTTTATATTTAAATCTTAAAAATTAATTAATTAAAATAATAAATAATAATAATAATTATGATAAAAATATAAATACTTTGGTGATAAGACAACTTCACATGTAATAATTGGTTAAGTTGTGTTTGAGAAATGCTTCCCAATAAGTATTTTCTTTGCCCATAATTAATTTTACAAAGTCTTCTTATGGCAATTTTTTAAGTAAATATTTTTTGTAGTATTAAAAATGAATTGTATTACCTAATTAGAATATTATAAACGAAAAAGAATTTTAATTATAATGATAATTTAAACACCCCATAATTAATGTTTATTAATTGAATTATTAAAGTATGATAAGATATAATTATTAGCTGTTGATTAATAAAGAAACAAAATAAATTTTTATAATAACTACTCTTGCGCCATTGATTAAACCGTACGTTAACACATCGATACACAGAAACACACGCGCGCCAAGACTCACACGAGACTTTTAGTCTGGCGCTAGAGAGAGAAAGAGATTATTATTATCTGCTCAAGTAATAAGAAATAAACACGTCATTTCCCCTCTTTATCCAACCACCGTCTGCCGTCCCCTCCATCTCCAACCCCTCCCTCTCTTCTTAGCTGTTACTTCACTGTTACCTTTTGTTGTCCCCTCTTCTTTGCTCCCTCTTTCGTCGTTTCTTCCTCTTCTTGCATATTACTCCACATTTACCTAGTCTCACCCTTTTTTCTCTTACTCTCTTCTTCTGCATCTTCTTCTGTAGTCATACTTTCTCTCCTAATTCTCTTTCTCTACCTTCTACTTTAGAATGCCAGCCTGGTGGGGAAGAAAATCTAGTAAGAACAAGCTACAGCAGCAGCAGCAGCAACAGCGGCAACAGCAGGAATCACATGGCGGTCTTCAATTTAATCTCAACAAATCACCCATCAGGGATGGCGCGAAGAAAGCTAAGGACAAAACCAAGAGCTTCGATGAGGCCTCCGCCATGATCCTTTCTCGTAATTCCCCAAGGACCAGCAGGGATTTTGCTTCTCTGGGAGCTGGGGTTGTTGGGTCTTCCTCTTGTTGCGATTCCGATGGTGTAGAGAAAAAGAGGCTTCCTTTGCCCAGACCCTCTGTTTCCTCCACACAGAGCTCTGGGAACGATCATGGATTTGGCTTCGGATCTGGCTCCATGTCTGGTTCAAGCGTTAGCTCTTCAGGGTCTTACGATGATCATCCAATCTCTCAATTCAATGCCACCAGGTTGCTTGCTTCAAAAACCCCATCTTACTTTAGATTGATTTATGCCTTCGAATTTTCTGTTTCGGGTTTTTGGTTATGATTTTCATTTGGTTCTCCGTTTATCTTCGTATGGCTCTGTAATTTTACAGTTTTCGGGAAGTTAATTTAACTGATTGATCGTTTTAGGAGAGCGCATCTTATGGCAAGCCCAGCGTAATTATTGATCCCAAAAAGTGACTTTTACCCCGGCCTGTCTCCTTTTCTCTCTCCATCTGTTGCAGATTATGTAGTTGGATTATTATTGCTCTGATTATAGGTTTCCTTTTCAGTTTTACCTGGGATTACAATCAAAATTCATAAGAAGGCGTACAGCGTACTACCTGCGTGCCTGTTGCGTCTCTACTGACTTCTGTACTGTGTAGTATTTTACCAGAAAGCTCTTTCTCCCCTTGCTTCTGTTTCAATAATTGTATCTTTTTGTTTTTCCTTCCCATCTGTCAGAGATAATCACTTCGTAAAGGGGTTTTCTGTCTTGCAGTTTGTCTTCCTCTAATCCGGGTTTTCTTTCTGTCATTCTTTGTGTATATGTAAGTCTGTGCTTCCTTATGGCCTACAGGCTGTTATCTCTAATTTTGCTGGACTTTCCCAATTATGGGACTATATATTTATTTCTGTAAATTGATGACCGAGAATGAGAATCTAATAGTTTGAGGAGTTCAATTTTACCGTAATTGAGTTATTCATTCTGCACATTCTCTATGAAATTCTAAATTATATGTTTTCGAGTTCCTGTATGGACTTCTGAAACGGATCCAGGAATTAAGGATTTTTATTTGATGTTTGTTGATATTCAGTTCTAGTATTTTGCTAATAATGGTGTTTTGGTATCCTTATTCATTCAACTGCTAAACTAATTCATGTCATTTCTTTATGGTAGGGGACCAAGTGATATAAAATTCAATGCGAGGTCAAAAAGCCCAGGTCCCGGGTCAAGAGGGCCTACCAGCCCTACATCACCTCTTCATCCCAGGTTGCATTCTCAGAGTCTTGACTCTCCCACAGGCAAGCAAGATGATGGAAGGAGTCAATGTCATCCATTGCCACTTCCACCAAGTTCTCCTACTAGTCCCTCAGCTCTTTCTAATACACGAACAAGTGGAGTGGTAGAAAACACTACCTCTAATCTGTCCAAGTGGAAGAAAGGAAAGCTTCTAGGACGAGGAACATTTGGGCATGTTTACCTGGGATTTAACAGGTAATTTTGGTTGTGTGGTTTCTTTTTGAGCAAAGAAAATGGCTATTGATTATCTTTTGGGGTAATCTGGGAGAGTCTTGTCTCGTGTGTAGCTTCGAGTCCTTGATATCTATAGGCAAAATTTGTGGTATCTACTGTCTCGTGATTGTAAGTAATGTAAACCATAATCTTTAGTGTATGAAATAAATAAATCTGTGGTGGTTATCATCACTTTATCGGTCATAACAAAAACCTCATGTTGATAAAAAATTTCCTCACTGGACAAATTACTGAAAAATTTTCTTTTATGCTTCCTCTATTTGCTCTGCCCCCTAATTACTATATTGCAACTTTGATAGTGAAAGTGGTCAAATGTGTGCAATAAAAGAAGTCCGGGTTGTCTCTGATGATCAAACAATTAAGGAGTGTCTGAAACAACTTAATCAGGTAATATTTTTTGTTTCTTTGATAATTATACCCATTGGAACTTGTGTTGACATGCTTCCAATTATCATTTGATAGTGTATAAATATCATACATGTTCTCCATTTGTTTACAGGAGATAAATTTGCTTAGTCAGCTTTCACATTCAAACATTGTTCAATACTACGGCAGTGAGCTGGTATGCATTATATGTATATATTAGAGTTGTTAATGCCTTGTTCATACAGATAGTTGCACACGCACACATAAACAAAAGAAAAAAGTAAGAGTGATAACTGAGACCCATTTGTTTTGATATGCCATGTTGACAGGGAGAAGAATCACTTTCAGTTTATTTGGAATATGTCTCTGGTGGTTCTATCCATAAATTACTTCAGGAATATGGTGCATTTAAGGAGCCTGTTATTCAAAATTATACCAGGCAGATTGTCTCTGGACTTGCCTATTTGCATGGAAGAAACACAGTACACAGGTAATCTATCTTTGCTTTGTTTATAAAATGCTATGGCACTTTCTTCATTTTCTTTCCAAATTATTTAATGTGCGTTTTCTTTTGCCAGGGATATCAAAGGGGCCAACATACTAGTTGATCCCAATGGTGAAATCAAGCTGGCAGACTTTGGAATGGCTAAACATGTAAGTTCATCTTGTATTTGTAATGATTACACTTCTTCTAAAGTGTTGATGGTAGATCATATGATTAAACAATAAAAAGACAGTTACAGTAACTAAGATAGGCTGCTTAAAACTGTTAAATTTTCTCTCTCTCTCACACACACGCATTTAGGGAGCCTCAAAAGGTACTTGTGTCAGTAGCATTGTTTTCTATTTTAGTTGCTTTTTAATTGATATGGTCATCTCTGTTATGATTCTGAAACAGATAAATTCTTCTACCTCAATGCTTTCTTTCAAGGGGAGTCCATATTGGATGGCACCAGAGGTAAAATTGTCTTCTCCTCCTCATGCTGCTTCTCTCTGTCATCTGTTATAACTGTGCTGAATGATGATATTTTCATTTTAGGTTGTAATGAATACATTTAATGGCTATTCTCTTGCTGTGGATATATGGAGCTTGGGATGCACAATTCTTGAAATGGCTACATCAAAGCCTCCATGGAGTCAGTATGAAGGGGTGCGATATTCTATTTTCAGAATTAGATTTTCTGTTTCATAGTTGTTTGTCAGTTTCAGTAGGGTACGAAGGACCAAAATCATTTTCTATATATTGCATTCAACAGGTAGCTGCAATATTTAAAATTGGGAACAGCAAAGATACCCCTGAAATTCCAGAGCATCTTTCAAATGATGCAAAGAATTTCATAACGCTCTGCTTACAGAGAGATCCATCATCTCGCCCGTCCGCCTTACAGTTACTAGATCACCCCTTTATCCGAGATCAATCAGCAACAAGAGCTACGAATGTCAATATAACCAGGGATGCTTTTCCCTATATGTTTGATGGAAGCCGAACACCGGTATAGCCTTGCATAGTTATTTCTTTTCTCTGGAAAGCTTCATTGATAAAACTTCTTGGTGGAAAATATAGCTCTGAATGACGAGAGTCTAAAGTTGCATAGCTTCTGATAATCTGTATCTATTGATAGTGTGAGTTGAAACTAAGTTCCTTGTTTAAATTGATTTGCAGCCCATTTTAGAGCTAAATTCAAATAGACCAAGTATAACATCAGTTGATGGAGATTATGCTACAAAGACAGTTGTTGCAACTTCAAGAGCATTGAGGAGCCCAAGGTAAAATATCCCGCCTGCTGTTATTACTCTGCAATCACAGTATGGTTTTTCGTTTAAATGCATGCTTCTTCATTCTCTTGATCTTTGGACTGACTTGTTAATTTGCCATTCCCTTTTCCAGAGAAAGCACAAGAATGATCACATCTTTACCAGTATCTCCATGTTCAAGTCCATTGCGACAGCATGGGCTGGCACAGAGGAGCTGTTTCCTCTCTCCTCCTCACCCAAGTTACACTATGATGGGACAAAATACCTACACTTTGAATGACCTCCCTTCATATCAAGCAAGATCGAACACTACATACACTCTTGATCCTTGGCATGATACATCTCCATACAAACCCCACACACCCAGTGGATCCCCAAGAAAGAGACTCATTTGATCTGTTGAGTGTAAATAGCAATAGAATTAAAACTTTTTGTTGGTCTCCCCAGGCCCTAGCATGACTTGTGGACTGCATTTGTGCTTCAATATGAAGCACTGATTGCCTAATTTAAAAGATTCTGGTCGGATTCTTTATAAGCGAGAACTGATTGGATGATGGAGGGACAAGGCAGGGGTCTTAGGATTTCAATGTATGGCATTGGGGAAGACCTAGCTGTTTGTAACAATTTTCTTGATTATTATTGTAAAGGCAAGGTGCGTACTGTGTTTGTAGTAAAGTTTATGTTGTATATTGTTAGTTCATGCCAGAAAGAGAAGAGAAATGAAGAATATAATTTAATTTCTTATGACCGGTGTGTGAGGTGTTCTGTTGTATTTAGCTTTGTTCTAACCAAGCCATGACTAGGCGAGTGTAAAATGATTGGCTGGAAAAGCCAGTTTAACCACCAAGTGTTTGGCTCAGAATTTAATCCATGATGTGCCATTGGTTTGCTTGTGACCTAAGCTAAATCACTGGGCATTAACATCGCAATTTGATTTTCGAAACCAGATAGAGTCACTTGTAAGTGCATATTCACACTACCGGTTAGAAACTTGTAATGACAAATCCTTTTTCTAACTTAAGTTTTCTTTTCTTTTCTTTTCTTTTTTCAGAAAAAAAGAATAACAATTATGTAACTTAAAAAACTAAGGGCCTGTTTGGAAGTGTTTCCAAGTGTTTTTGTTTTATTGTTTTTAAAAACAGTTTTCTAAAAACTGTTTTTAAAAACTGTTTTTCTAGAACCAAAAAACAAAAA
>JANHAO010023384.1:0-11918 GCA_026873985.1 Saraca asoca
AGTTTAATTCTCTCTTGTATTTATTTGATTGAAACCTCTACACAAGGGATTTCTGGGGACTAGGTTCGGCCACTAAGGGTTTCTTTTGAAGAAAAAATTTTGAAATTTCCCCTTCTTGGCTGCACCTAATCTTACAGATTCTCTATTTGTATCTTCATGGTAAAAGCCAATGGTTATTTTGTCATGTTTATTAACGTAGTTGAACATATACTTTATTGACCTTTCTTGATTCTATCATTCAACTTTTTCAAAAGCCAGGTATTATGAGGAACAACAAATCTATTGTCCAAGGAGGTGCCATTTATCTTAACCACTCTTCTATTATCTCTTCTTCTGTATTTTGGATACTCATCTTCATCTAGCATGGTTTTTTTCATTAAACCATTTAGGGAAGTATTTAGAGCCTTTTCCATTAACCATGCAAGGAGACTTGTTATTTATTTCATGTGGGCTATGCATCATATGTTTCTATACAACATCAATAAGAATAGGATCAATTCCCTTGTTAGGAATTTTCACTAATTTGTTACGTGGGAGTGTTTCAGACTGCTGACTAGACTTCCGACGCTCTGTAACTATGCCTAGGGTGGTTTACTCAATGACCTGGGGTTGCTGAATAATTGGAGCTTACACTTGGGTGATCTGCAGGCTTGGCTTCTGTGGCCCTGCTCTAGAACAGGTCTGTCGCTTTTGCCTTAAGCTGGTCCATTGGGCCTTCACTGGCCAATTTCACTTAGTTTCAAAAAATACCCATAGCACTAGCACCCTAACTGTCAGTTCGTTATGCTAGTAGGAGTTATTCGTTTCCAGCAAAGTCCTTATTCATGGTTCGTAGTATGGTCAAAATATTCTTCAATAGTGTCTCACAGCATTAGTCTTTGCTGACAGTTTACAAAGTATTGTCACTTCGAGCTTTAGTCTTTCATTTCATCTACACCAGGCCATACCTTCAACTGTTCATGCTTTATAGTTACTGGCATGCCAGCCTTGTTTTTTTCTAGTCCGTTTGATCAAGAACAGCTGGATATCCTCTAAATTCTTCAGTGAGACCAAGCTGGTCTATACAAGGGGCGAGAAGCCCTTCTTCTTTTTACACAAAATGATCCAGTGGGTGCTTTGGATCTTTGGTGGAGTTCTACGAGGTGTGTTTAACCTACTGAGATAGTCCCTCTTTAAGGATCATGGGAAGTTTTGTTATGGGAAGCTTCCATGGACAATTCCTCTTTGAGGATCCAGGGAAGTTTTGTTACATTCCTCCATTCCCTCTCCATTTGACATGCTGGATGATGTAGCTTCTTCCCTTTGCTCTTTGGTTTTCTTACATGGCCAGCTAATTCGATTAGTTCTTTAACCTTCTTGCTCGATTAAGTAAACCATTTGGCTTTCTGAGTACCCTATGGGCACCCAAGTAAGGGAATAAGTTGTTGACTTGGGGGAGGGTGAGGAAGAGTTAGAGTAGTTTGGCTTATTTACTACTTGCAGGATCTGGCCCTTGAGGGTAGTTCCTCCTGCGTATTATGGTTGTAGGCTTGCTGAGGTTCAACTTTTCCTCAGCCAACTGTAAGCTTGCTTTAATTTGTACCTTTGAATCTTCATGTATATTCACCTCATTGAAAGAGGTTTTCAATGAAACTATTTCTTAGCTTTTACTAAGTGTATCATGTTGATGGCATCATTTATTACAAAACATAACACGTGAGCTCTTCATAAGCAGATTTTCACAGCTAGATAGACACTGAGCTAGATAACCAATCGGCTACATTAATTTGTCTTAATGAATTTGACCACTAGAATGTCTCAGCTGGTAATGCATTTTCAGGTCACATAAGGGCTGCGAACAATAGGTCTCAAAAGGACTGTGCCTTATCAAACTGAATGTCAAGGTAGGCTATATAAGAGCTGTGCTTTAGCTAGCACAATATTAGGTGCCCAGCAAGTGATTAGGTGCACTCAAGCTAGCACTTTGTGTGCGATGGGCAATTAGATGCACTAGAGCTGACACGAGATCGAGTGCACAATGGGCGATTAGGTGATTAGGTGTGTCCAAACTAGCACTTTGCGTGTAGTGGGCGATTAGGTGTGTCCAAATTGGCACTTTACGTGCAATGGACGATTAGGTATGCTCAAGATGACGTGAGGTCAAGTGCACAGTAGGCGATTAGGTGCATATAAGCTGACACTTTACGCATAATGGGCAATTAGGTGCACTTGAGTTAATGCGAGGTTGAGTACACAGTGGGCGATTAGGTGTGCTTGAGCTAGCACTTTGTGCATAGTGGGCAATTAGGTGCGCTCGAGCTGACATGAAGTTGAGTGCACAATGGATAATTAGGTGCACCTGAGCTAGTACTTTGTGCATAATGGGCGATTAGGTGTGCCCGAGCTGACGCGAGGTCGAGTGTGCAATGGGCAATTAAGTGCACCTGAGCCAACACTTTATGCATAGTGGGCAATTAGGGGTGCCAAAGCTGACACAAGGTCAAGTGCACAGTGGGTAATTAGGTGCACTTGAGCTAGCACTTTAGACACAGTGGGCGATTAGGTGTGCCTAAGCTGACACGAGGTTAAGTGTGCAGTGGGCAATTAAGTACACCTAAGCTGGCACTTTGCATGCAATGGGCGATTAGGTGTGCCTGAGCTAACATGAGGTCAAGTACGCAGTGGGTGATTAAGTGTGCTCAAGCTGGCACTTTGCACATAATGGGTGATTAGGTGTGCCCGAGCTGGCACGAGGAGTAGGTCACATGAGAGTTACACCATTAAATGAGTCAGTCACAATGATGCTAGAGTTGTAGTTCATTGTCTGCGATCTGTTATCTGGTAGGTCATTTGACATGTTTCTAGTTTTACCTGTGACTTTTTGATTTCTGTGAGTAGTGCAATGATTACTGTCTCCAGTGAACATTTCTGCCAGGTTGGTGAGGACTTAATGCTAGCATACACTAAGGCATCAGATCATGGGTATTGGAAGAGTTCACGGATCTAACAATCAGATAGCACACTATATAAACTAGGAAAACTCTCTTCCCCCTTTTAGTAGTCATTTGAAATCCGAAACCCAGAAAGCTCTTTGTTCTCATCCCTTTTGCTAGGTTTGCGATTGTCTGTCGCCATCCATCACCTTTATCGTCGTTCCAGCTTACTAGGCTTACAGTTTAAGTCCCGGCCACCACAGACCAGCTTTGCTCACATTTTAGACCTCTTCATCTATTTACCAAGGTAAATTTTCTCTCCCTAGTTTATGGTTTCTAGATTTCTATTTTGAGGTTCTTGTGAGCTTGCTTATTCATTGTTGACAAACACTAGGATGCTAGTTGAATTTTTGTGTATTTTCTTTTGTTGTGTTTGGTTTGTTCGATTACTTGGCCAGTAGGTGCTAGGGTTTCTAGTTATTGTCTGAGTCTCTGGTTAGCTTCTTAGGTTTTAGTGGCCAAATAGTTGATTCCCCTATGTATCTAGAGTTTGGTTTTTGGTAACTTGAGGCGTATATGATTTGCAACCTAGGAAGGTCTCTGGTAGGGTAGATTTTAGTGTTAGGGAGGGTTTACTTTTAGTGACCTGATTATATCTTTTTTCTCTCTTTTGTAAATGTCTCCACCTCGTAGACACCATCGTCACCTAATAGGGAGTGAAGATACCAAATCTGAAGGGAGTGAGGAGGTCTTTCGTGTTATATGGGAGGTGAACTCTTGGAGTGGTGAGGTTGTAGAGGAGTTTGCAACTCATTCTGAATCAGAGGGGTCTACAACTCGCTTTCCCTTCACATACTACCCTCTGAGTGTCAACCTCAGCAAGCTCGAAAGGATAACTCAAGCATACTATTTTCCCAAGGGTTGCTGTGTTCTAGCACCCTCTCGAAGTGATCATGATGCTTTCCCTCCTTCAAAGTTCATAGCAATTAGCATCCAACATCTTGGTGCCAGATTTAGGTTCCTAGTTCCTTCTTTTGTAATTGATTTTTTGAATGAGCTAAAACTCTCCCCCTTCCAACTAACTCTAAATTTGTATTTTAGTCTGACTTCTTTAGCATTGGTTTATCTGAGAAATGGCCTACCACCTCTTTTGGCTAAAGTTCTTTGCCACTTTCATAGCATCAAGAGCACTGGATAGCAAGAAAGGAGTTACTACCTCTTGGCCCACCCATCAAAATATAAGAAAATTTTGCCTCAAGGGGACACCAAAGGGAAATCCAATGTAGAGCATTATAAGACTCGTTGGTTTTATGTTTCTTACCTATCCTTGCATCTTCTTCAAAATTTTGAGTTTGTTTTGAATCCTGGTAAGTTAGCTAAGAGGATGCAAATTAGCTTTGTCATTTGTTATACTTTGTCTCGAGTCTGAATCTTTGCTCTATTTTGTAGATGGAACTAGGAAAGAGAGACTGGGACTAAAGGTGGAGGAGACTGAAGTACTTGACCATTTCGTTGCTTTAGAGGACTTTTGGAATGATCTAAAGTTCAACAAGGACCTTCTATGGGCACACGGGCTCTCTCTTGCCCTTGGTACTGAGCTTCTTGATTGCACGTGAGATATTGGAGCTCGCAAAGTTAAGGAGGTCACTCCAATTGACTTTAGGGAGGAAAGCATGGTGAGGCTTGATCTTCTTGAAACTCCACCCTCTGATTCCCCCAAGTCAAGGCCTGCTACTACCCTGGCCTCTACTGACATTAGCTGTCCTTCATCTTCAGTTATTCCAATGAAGACTTCTTGGGTGATGGTCTTTGTCTCATAACTGGAAAGAATTGAGACCGCACATGGGCTAGCAAGGTCTGCTGCCAGAGGGCTTGAATCTTCGAATGAACCTCCTCCCAAAAAGTAAAGAATTGATAAGGGGAAGAAGATTGCCGATGCTCTAGAAGAGAAGTCTGAGGACGTGCCAGGGGAAGGTCCTGATAGTCTGGGTCCCATGACAAAGGGATATTACTACTTCCTTCACAAGCATATAGGCTAGGTCTTAGATAGTCATACAAAATCTCTGGAGTCTAGAGATGTGCAGGGGGTCAGTTTGATTGGCGTGATGATCTATCATTGGATGCTGGTGAGTATAACTCCTATTTTCAACTTTTTACCCTTTTTGATGGAATTGTTGAATTATTTTTGGTCTTGTCAGGGTGCATTGGAAGGGTTCAAGTTGAGAGATGAGTTCATCTTCCTGGAGGAAAAGTGAAACAATCTCGAAAAAGACTTGGCTATTGCCACTGCAGAGCCATCAAAGCTAAGGAAGAAGCTGCAAACTTGTGAGACCCAGCTACGAGCTGCTAAGATAGCTAAAAAAGAGGGTGAAGATGCTTTAACTTACAAGACCTCCAAGCTAATCTTGAAGCTTCATGAAGCTATTAATGAGCTAAAGTAGATGCAGGACGAGTTGGAGCCGATAGCAAGACAGGTCAGGATTGTTGAGAAGAAGGAGGAAGCGGCCAAGGGTAGGGTCAAATGAGCTGAAGAAGAGGTCACTCATCTGAGGAAGAGGCCGCCCAAGCTAAAAAGGATGCTATCTGAGCCAAGGAGGATGCCGCTGCTATGGTTGCACAAGCTGAGGATGCAACAATCTCCCAAACTGCTGATAATTTCCTGTTTACTCTATGGAGGCAGCACCCGAAGATAGGCTTCACCTTCTTCGGTGGGGATGTTGAAGCAACCATCCAGCACTTTGTGAGGCATGTGAAGGCAACTTCGACCCCAGGTGTGGAAGTTAGTGGTGAAGGTCTTCTTGCTCGGGGCAACGTCACAGTTGAAGATAATTCGCAAATCGAGGGAAAAGCTATTAAGGCATCCGAGGAGCAAATGGTAGAAAACTTACTTAACCTTTTGACTCTTTAGGATTCATCCAAACCCCTAGCCACCTAGTATATCGCCTCACCATGACTTATCTTTAGACTTTATTATTTTTGTTTTTGAATATTATGAATGTACTTGGGCTGAGTTGCTTATTTGTAATGAAGAAAATCATTAGCAATCTTCTTTGATAAGCATGTTTGACTTTGTTATGACTGATTAATTTCCTGAGCTCCTACTAGGTTATAATACGTGAATGTTCTGCCAATCAAATGTGGTTTTATGCTCAAGTGCTAGGTTATTAAGCAGTAGCTTCGTAGATCCTAAGATAGTTGGTTGGGTTAGTAACTTGAAAGTGGTCTAAATGGGTTTTAGTTAAACTATTTTGAGAAAGAGTAGCGTTCTAAAGACATGTTGAAGAGTTCACAAAGTAGGAGAACTTTAGGGATTTTTATTGAGATTTGAATAATGGTACAAGAATACAGGGTTAAGCTTGAACTTATTGATAGTATGGCCAAAAATGTTTGGCGTTCTATGCTCGTGGGAACTCAGCCCCATCTACATTTGTTAAGCACTATGCCCTGCTACCCAAATTCTCCTTTATTATGTATGGGCCCTCCCAATTTGGACCCAATGTCCTTTTGCTGGGTTTGCAAGCTCTTAGTAAGATAAGGCACAACATGAGATTGCTAGCTTTGTAGCTTTGAGCTTAGACTTTTTAGTTATAGTGTTTCATAACCCACTGCTAATAAGTCATAATTATGAGGCAAGCCACATCCCTTGCTTTTTCAATGAGGTCGAGATTCATAGTGAGCAGTTAGTTATTATCCTCCGGATTGAAAGTGGCCCTACAGTGTGAAGTTACTTCGACCTCCGTTGGTATCATAGCTTTAGATTAGTAAACCATCGAGAGGGGAGTCTCTCTTATGGTATTGTGAGTTGTAGTTCAGTAAGCCCTAAGTACTTTTAGTAGCTCAGCTACTTATGCTCCATTCCTAGCCTTCAATTTTGCCTTCAAGATCTATTTGATGATCTTGTTAACAACTTCGACTTGCCCATTTACCTAAGGATGGTATACTATCGAGAATCTTTTAACAATCCCGAGGTCGTTGCAAAACTCGATAAATTGCTAGCTGGTGAATTAGGTTCCATTGTCTATTATAATTTGTTGAGGAATCCTGAACCTGTAGATTATATTATTCTAGATGAATTTCTTGATTTTGGAAGAGGAGATTTCAGCCAATTCTTTCCCCACTGCCCACTTCGTAATGTAGTCAATAACCATTATCATATATTTATAGTTCCCTAGACCTATAAGAAGAGGTTCGATCAAGTTAATTCCCTACATTGCAAAGGGCCAAGGGCTAACCATTTGTTGAAGGTAGGCTGGAGGAGCTCGGGGAACCTTAACAAACCTTTGGCATTTGTCACATCATTTAACAAGGTTGATTGCATCCTATTTCATAGTTGTCTAATAGAACCCCTACTAGAGTGCCTTTTGTGCCAAAGATAGCCCCCAGTGTAGTTTCCATAATGTCTGACATGAATTTCTTCCAGGATGGTGTCACAGTCAGGGCCATCGATGTATCTAAGGAGTGGAGTTGAAAAGCCCTTTCTATAAAGCATGTCATCAATGATGCAATATCTAGCGACTCAAGCTTGCATACAGCACACTTCCAACTTATCTTTTGGTAGCTTGCCATTTCGCAAATATCTCAGGATCGGTTTCATCCATGAGCCTTGTGCCATATTGGTCATCATCATGACATCTTTCTGTTTAATGCTCAGTGATGGAAGAGTTTCCATTAAGATCGCACCTAAGAAATCCATGTCCTTGGTTGTAGCCAAGCGAGCTAGTGCATCTGCATAGGCATTTTGAGCTTGTGGGACTTGACTAATCTCATACCTCTGAAAATTGTTAAGTAATTCTTGAACCTTCTAGAGGTAGATAGCCATCTTTAATACCTTTGCTTGATACTCGCCCTTTATGTGATAGACAACGAGCTAGGAGTCACTGAAGATTCTCAAGCTTTTAGCTCGTACCTCCCTCACCAAGCAAAGTCCTATAAGCAGTGCTTCATATTCTGCTTCATTATTGGTAGCTTGGAATTCAAATCTCAGTGTGTAGAGGGTTTTGTGTCCCTCCAGGCTGATTAAGAGTATTCCTGCCCTTACCTTCTACTCACATGAGGACTTATCTACATAAAGTTCCCACCATAGGCCTTCTGAAGTCTCCACTTCCTTTTCCATTGGTCCAGTAAATTTGGTAATGAAATCTGCTAAAGCTTATCCCTTGATCACCGACTTTGGTTTATATTGGATGTCAAATTAGGCCAGCTTAATGGCTCATTAGAGCAAGCGATCTAAAGTATCAATCTTTTGTAGCATTTGCCTTAACGAGTACTGGGTGAGCACCTCAATAATATATGCTTGAAAGTAAGGCCACAAGTTCCTAGAAGCAATCACAAGACAATAAGCGAGCTTCTCCATAGGCGTATAATTCTCTTTCGCATTCAGCAGCCTTTTGGTCACATAATAAATTAAGAGTTGGACTCTATTTTCTTCTCAAACAAAAACTACGCTGATAGCATGCTGGGATACTCCTAGGTAGATGATGAGCTTCTCGCCTTCTTGCAGCATAGATAGCAATAAGGCACAGCCCATATATTCTTTTAAATGCTGGAAAGTGGTCTCACATTCTTTAGTCCATTCAAATCGTTTAGCCTTCCTCAGGACATCGAAGAATGGCATGCATCTATCTGTTGCCTTGGAAATGAATCTGCTTAGTGCTACAACCTGACCAGTTAGACTCTGTACATCCTTAACCCTAGTCAGCGACCTTATGTCAATGAGTGCCTTGATTTTCTCCGGGTTTGTTTCAATTCCTCTACTATTAACTATAAACCCAAGGAATTTTCCTAAAGGCACTCCAAACACGCACTTAAGTGGATTCAGTTTCATCTGGTACTTTCTAAAAATTTGAAACATCTCATCCAGGTCCTTCACATGATCCTTGACCCATTTGGACTTTATAAGTATATCATTCACATAGACCTCCATAGTCTTCCCAATTTATTCCTTAAACATCATATTGACTAGCCGCTGGTAGGTTGCTTTTACATTTTTCAATCCGAAAGGCATCACTTTATAGTAAAATAATCCAAGATCTGTGATGAACGAGGTGTGCTCCTCATCCTGGGGCTCTATGGGTATTTAATTGTACCCCGAGTAAGTGTCCATGAAGTTGAGGAGCTAGTGCTCGGCTATTGCATTAACGAGCTGGTCAATTCTAGGTAAAGGGAAGCTATCCTTTAGAGAGGCTTTGTTGAGGTCACTGAAATCAATGCACATCCTCCATTTCTTATTTTTCATTTTTACTAATATGAGATTAGCCATCCAGGTCGAGTAGTGAGCCTCTTGGATAAAGATATTAGCTAGGAGTTTGTCCACCTCCTCTTTTAAAGCGGTAGATCACTCCGTAGTCAATGGTATCTTCTTTTGGCAAATTTGTTTGTGGTGTGGATCAATATTTAGTTTGTATGACATAATCTTGGGATCAAACCCCACCATATCTTCATGATTCCAAGCAAAAACATCTAGATTTGCCCTAAGGAACTCAAATAGTTGGGTCTTCACATCGGGAAGCAAGCTCTTTCTAGCTTGAGACACCTCTCAGGATTTACTTCGCTAACCTATACATCCTCAAGCTCCTCTATAGGGCCAATTTCTTTATTAGCGTTTACATCATGAGGGTCAAGGTTATGACTAACCCTTATCATACTCGGGCCTTGAAGGCTTCCACAAGAGACCAGGTTAACCCTTTTCTGTTTTTCCCTGATCTTAACAGCATTTTCATAACAATGTCGGGTTGTATACTACTCACCTCGCACACACCTAACTCCACTAGAGGTTTGGAACCATGTAGTTAGTGTCCTGGTGGATATGACCATGTCTAAATCGTTCATCATAGGATGCCTTAGCACCACATTGTATGCTAAAGGGTAATCAACAACTATGGAATCCGCCAAAATGGTGGCTTGGAGCTTCGAGTCTCCTAAGGTGAAAGGAAGCTTGACCTGCCCTACTAGAAATATCACGTCCCCTATGAAGCTAAAGAGAGGCTTTGGGGAAGATTTCAAGTCACCTTCACTCAGTTCCATCTATTCATAGAACTTCTTGTACATGATGTTGACTAAATTGCCAGTGTCCAACATGATCCTTTGCACTTCAGCATTGTCGATCTTGGCCTAAATGACAAACACATCATTGCGGAAGGACTGAACTCCTCGTATATCATCATCCACGAAGGTGATGCATTCAGGGGTGGTCCTGGCCTTCTTGGCGAGCCTTCCAGATTCACAACCCACAAATAAGACGTGGCCTACACTTTTCACATAATGTTTATGTGACCCGCATGAAGTGCTTGTGATATGTGGCCTACCATGGATTGTGAGGATGGTCTTCACCATAGGTGTTTGTTCATGCTCGACCTACTGGGATGGCTATTGCATTAGCTGTTAGGGGTGCTAAGGTCATTATCTGGCAGGTCACACTACGTAGTCCCTTAAGTGACCTCTTCTAATCATATCTTCAATTGCATCTTTGAGTGACCTGCACTCAGAGGTGTTATGCCTGATGTCGTAATGATAGGCACAAAACCTGATAGCATTCTTGTACTTTATGTGGGGTCTTTAGGTGTCTAGGCTGTCCAAAATCTTCCTTGTGCTTTTTTGTTGCATATATCCTCTTCGAGGTGTCAAATAAGATACTGTAATTGTTATGATGACTTTGAGGCTCAGGTTGTTCCCTCCTGGCCTTCTTGGCAGGTTGGACTCCAGTGCCATTATTCTGACCCATTTTGTCTTTCCTGTGGTTGCTTCATCTCTTGTTCCAAGTTCATTACCATATTCAACCATGGAAAATATGTCATTCCATCAGGGGACATTGAAAGAGTTGGTTGCTTCAGACTTTAACCAGTAGCCTTTTTACATCAATTGTCTTAAAATTAAAGTTGTATTTGAGCTGAGTCTAGTCTAATTCACTCACTACCCGCATTTCATGGTCTAGCTAGGGAAGATCCTCCCAAGCACTTGAAAGACTTGCATATGGTTTGCTCAACCATGAAGCCTTAAGAAATCTCAGAAGAATAGATCAAGCTAAGAGCCTTTCCCTTCTCTCTGGCTGATTTAGCTAAGGATTGGCTTTACTATCTTCTTCTTAGCTCCATTAGCACATGGCATAAAGTGACCAGATTATTCTTAAAGAGATACTTCCCTATTCCTAGAGTTGTTGATATCAGGAAGGAAATTTATAGTATCAGACAACTTGCTGGAAAAACTTTATATGAGTACTAGGAGAGATTCAAGAAGCTATATGCAAGCTACCCCTCTCACCAAATCAATGATTAGCTCCAAATCCAGTATTTCTATTGAGGCCTCCTACCTATAGATATAGGTATGATAGATGCTACAAGTAGAAGAGCCTTAGCAAACAAAACACCTAATGCTGCTAATATACTAATATCTGACATGGCTGCAAACTCATGGTAGTTTGATAGTAGATTAGACTATACCATGAAGAGGGTCAGTGAGGTGCAAAAATTTAACCTAGAAAGACAAATGATAGACCTCACCCTAATGGTTTAGCAGCTTCAACAAACTATGAGACAAAACTAAGAGGCCAAACTGTATAGCATATGCTCAGTCCTTAGACACAGCACTAAGACATGTCTTACCTTCTTCAAAGATTCTAACCCCTTCTAGCAAGTCCATGCCATGGGGAGATTTCTAGAAAATAACAGAAGATTCCTAAACTAGACCCAACAGGCACACAACCCTTACTCCAACACATATAACTATGGTTGGAAAGATCACCCCAACCTAACATATAGCAATTAGGCAATATAATAGAGTTCCTATCAGCAAACTCTATATCAGATGCAAAAACACAAGCAAAACTAGATGCAACAACAACAAAACCAAGCCATATAGTGGCCAAACTAGGATTCAATTTCAATCAAAGCCTTAGTAGACTTAATGAAAAACATGGCTCAGTAGAATATTGATAACACAATATTTGACACATCTATTTGTCCTCATGCTTAGCATTTTAAGAGCTTAAATGAATCAATTCCAGTTGTGCTA
>JANHAO010023385.1:0-11919 GCA_026873985.1 Saraca asoca
TGAAACCTACACATATAGGGACCCTAAAAATTAAATAAAAAATCTTTAAAAAATTAAAAAAGTGGTCTAAATGAAGGAATTTGGCAAAAATAAAGGGCACCTCACAAGCAAAGCTAGTGACTATTGATCTACATGGTCCCTTCTACATGTCCACCAAGTTTTAGCTCAATCAAAGATTGTGAGTTTGGATAAATAGTTCACAGACCAATGCAACAGTAATAAAAAACAGGGCAAATGGCAAAGGAAACTGCAGAACAAGTGCTAGTAAGTGGTTAGCATGTAAAAACACTCCTAATAGGATTGAAACGATTAGAATGATCCCCGACAATAGCGCCAAAATTTGATAGGCTACCGAGACCAGTCAAATTAGTGATTTTGTAAACCGGATTACCCTATTCTACTTGTAATATAAGGCAGCCCAGGTCGAGCCCTTGGATCTTCTAATATTAACAATCAAATTAAGAGGTAAATAAAAAGGGGGGTTAGTTGCAGCAGCTAAAATGACAGGAAAGCAATAAGACAGAAACAGTTACAGAATTGCAAGAGATAACTAGTCCAAAGGAGCCACTAAACTTGAGGTTAATCCATCATTGATCACTAAGTGTTCATTCAATTATTGATCATATTCTTGGCCTTAAATCATACAAGAAACCTTAGGATGATTAATGAACCATTTACTAGTTAAGCACATAGCATTTGGTTTCAGCCAACTGAACAACTCATCAAAAGCTTGATTAACTACTTAGTTCTCCTATCTTCTTTCCTATGGTGATTATTAAGCAACAATCATAGTAATATCTAAACTAAATGAAGCCACTCATTTCAAATATCATAGTAAAACAAGAGGAAGGGAGAAGAAATGACCAACCAATTGAATGTAGCAAGAAATATCAAGACTTTAATCATTAACCTTCAAGTTTCAGCCTCTTTGGACTGATTACAAAGGTTTAAGCTTCCATGGAAAGGAAGCACAAAAATTTGCAGAGAAAAACCATAAATAAGAAAGCTACAATATGTCACAATACAATCTCTCTTCATCCCCCTCACTCTTTTTAGCAAAAACCTACCCGAAGAAAGAGAAAAACAGTCTATTACATAGGAAATCATGAAAACTGTGTAGTCTGTTGTTCCTTTTTGCTTTCTGCATGTTTTGTAGGCTGCTTTTGCTAGTTATTTTCTAACTTGCAGTCCTTCAGCCGGCTGAGTGTGAATTGGAGTAAGTGATAGTGCAATGGGCTTAAGATTCATGTCAATTGGGGCCTTGAAAGTCTAATTCTGCAGAGCCCATTTTCATAGCTTCTCTGCCCGTGAATTATAGCTCTATTTTGATGCTCAATTTGATCTTTTTTTCTTAGTAATTCTTCATAGTAATTGTGAATTTTTGTGTTATCTTCTGTTTGGGCTTTGCTTCACCCCATTTGGACTTCTATATCTCAAGTTATGGTCTTCTGAATGCGCAGAGGTCAGCTCCTCAAGGATAGGGCTGGGCAACATTTTGATTCTGACTTGAGCTCCAAGTTTATATGACCAATTGTGTGATTCAGCTATGAAAGTTATTGATCTCTCTCTTAGCTTTCCTAAAAGATAAGAATCACATCAATTGGATAAGTGTAGCTCTAGATATTCTCAGAATACAAAAACTGCTCAAAATGGTCCATTATGCAAAAATTTGTAAAATGAATCCAATTGGCACCAAATCACAAATACACACTAACACAACTGGAAACATGTTATTTTGAAGCTTAAAATGCTAAGTATAAGGACAAATAAATGCATAAAATATTGTGTTATCAAGGAGGCAGAAACATCTCACTAACCCTAGCCAGCACTCGAGAGTATGGTAGGAGAGTTAGCAGAAACTGTTAAAGTGCAAACACAAGCATAGGCTGAGGGTGCATAAAGATAGGAAGAAATCATAGTGTAGCTCCAGTAGTTACGTGAAGGGGTCCAGAAGGAAACTCATGAGGATCACACTAGCCAGCGATCTAGGGGGCTCGTAACGAGCCAAGAGTTCAAATGAGACCTGCCAAGGTGGGAAGAAGAATCAACAATCTTTCGGCCCATGATTCGAAGCACAAGACCCGACAATGAAGGAAGTTCTTCAAAGATTAAAATGGCTAGAGGAATGCCCCTGTCCTTAAAATGAGCAAACTCACAATAAGGAGAGCTCACCTTTCTTTATGGAAATTGAAATGTAGCCCCTCCTACAAAAACTTAAAGTGCCCACAATTCTACTGTACAACAAAAAAAGTAACCCATGTGACCACCTAAACGCATTCAATGTTTAGATGGACCTTCAAACAACTGACCCTCTAGTCAAGTGTCGGGTCTTCCTCGCCACCTTTGGAGGCATACCTCAGGCATGGTTTAGAAGCCTCCTAGCTCGTACTGTCAATAGTTAGGAAGAGTGCCAAAGGAAATTCATTGATCAAAACCAAGCATTGAAGTGGCAGCTCATGCCTCCCTGCCACCTCGCCATGGTCTTTCAACGAAAGAATGAATCACTAAAAGATTACATAGCCAGATTTAGGCAAAAGGCCAGTTTTGTAGAAAATCCTTCCAAGGAGAATATCCTGATAGCGGTCTCTGTAGGACTCTGTAAACATGGAAAGTTGTACAGAAACTTATACAAGTCCCCAGTGTAAGATCTCACTGAATTCTACAAGTGAGCTAGCAAGAAAATTAGATGGGAGGAAACCTTCGACATGGAGGAACTCATGCATAAAGGTAAGATGGCCATCACTCCTCAAAGCAAAAAGAGGAGCAAAGAGAATCAGAATAACGAATCTGGCGACCAGTCCACAAAGACGGCCAAGAGTGCGCGACCCCAACATCAAGGTCACCATGAAAGCTATAGCATTCTATCTGATATGTAGGATAGGATCTTCATAGTAAAGCAAAACAGAGAAAACTTTGGAAAGCCCAAGCCTTTCTAGACTCTCAACAAATTCAAGAGCAATAAGGACAAATTTTGTGCCTACCACAATGAGACTGGACACAACACATCAGAATGTTGGACACTGAAGGATGCCATAGAAGATCTCATCAGGAGAGGTCAATTACAGGATTATGTGGTGAGGCTATCACAATAGCAAGCTTACCAGATTCAACGAATCATTGATCAAGAGCAAGGGCCCTCCATTAGAACCATATTTTGATCCTATAATGTTATATTGAAGTGAATTAAAGTATTCCCAATTTTTGTCTAATTCTCCCCCGCAGAACATTGCACAAATAGAAAACTATCCAATATTGATTCGATATCATTGCCAGCTAGTCAACTGAGGCGTAAAGGCGCTTCTAAACACTCAAATCCAGGGAAGAGCTATCATCTCGCAGAGGTGCGGAGGCGCTATTAAATGCTCAAATCCAATGAAAGGCTATCATCTCACTGAGGCATGGAGGCGCTATTAAATGCTCAAATCCAACAAAGAGCTATCATCTCGCTGAGGTGTAGAGGCACTATTAAACACTCAAAATCTAACAAAGAGTCATGAGCTCATTGAGGTGCAGAGGCACTATTGAACACTCAAAATCTAGCAAAGAGCTATGGGCTCAATAAGGTGCAGTGGCACTATTAAACACTCAAAGTCTAGTAAAGAGCCCAAAGCTCATTTAAGTGTGAAGGTGCTACAATAAACTAATCTCAACTCTCATGCAACCAAATGCTCACAGCTATCATGCGACCCAACGCTTGTAGCTCACATGTGACTTTCCACCAGGTGCAGCTTACATGCGACTTGCCCGAATATTGCTCATTATCAATCGAGGCAATCAAATGCCAAGATTCGTTACTAACTAAAGATACGGCCGATTGATCAGATAAGCATTTCATTGATTTACAGGAACACACATTATCATCAGTGATGTACAAGAGCATCCAATACAATATTCAAGAGTGGCAAGGATAGCTCATTCATTAAAGGGCCTCATTCAATGAGGTAAATTTACTATCGCTTCCACAAGGAAGGAGAAGACTAACCCTTGGGTGACAAACTCCAACCAGTCAAAAGCCCAATGAGCATGACTGCTCCTCAATCTTCTTCTTCTTATAGCCCTCCTTAGCTAATGGCTCCTTTATTGACTCATGCCCAGAGCAATTCAAAAGGTGCTGAGGAGTCAGGCTGGCAAGGCTGAATCTCATGGCAAAACTGTGAGGAAGTAATCCAAGATCTGCACAAGTCTTCCCAACAACCAATGAGAGAGACTATCCATGGAAGTCACATGCAGTAGGCCATTCATTCCTCATAATCTTGTGCAGTAAAGCATACACGCCTCAAAGTGCTTCACCGAAAGCCAAACTACCGAAGACATGGGGACTTGACTGAAGCATCCATTAGGCCATTCTACAAAGAAGCAAGAAGAGCTTCTCATGCTTTATAAACTAGTCCAGGTTTAGTGAAGGACACAAAAAGATATTTGGCTATTCCAGATTGAATGATCTAGAGAAACTAATGCTATCACACCAATAACCATAAATTACACATGGTAAGAGGTATGACTTAAAACAGATGAAATGAAAGAATTGAAGTCTAAAATGATAGCAAAGCAGAGTAGAGACTTTGACTGCACTACAAACCATGAAGATATTGTAACTACCAGTCCACGAAGCGAACTGAGAGTTGGAGGCCTTATATTAAGGATAAAATTTGGCCTCACAAAGCAAACTAGTAAAGGCTCAGCAAAAGCTAAGTCCAAGCAAAAGGAGTCCAGCTCACTAAGGTGGAGGATGCTAGTCCAGCTCACTAAGGTGGAGGACACTAAGTCCTAACTCATATAATGGATAACTGACCCCCTGCTTTGCTATAAGTAGACTCGATCTCATCGAATGAAGGCGAGCAACAGCCCCAAGTCGAGGGTAATGGCTCACGAGGTGAGGCACATTGCCCAGCCCAAAGGTTCGACAAGGTAGAGCACTAGACAAGCTTACGATAGCTCACAGACAAAGAACCCACCCATAGAAAGTAACCTGCAAAAGCCAATTTGTAGTAGTTTAAATTGTCTTGTACATTAAATGTTTGATGTAACTTACTTACAGCATACAAAATTACATTTGTAACTTCTCCAGCCTCTGTAAATAGGAGGAGCGAGATCACCATAAGCAAGCCAAGATTAATATACAAAAACTCTATAGAATTTCCTTCAGATTAATAGAAGTTACCATAGATGTAGGGACTAGTACTACTTGGTTTTTGTCGAACCATGTTAAAAATATTGCATGCCATTGTTGTTCTTCCTCTTCGCCATCTGTATTATCTTCCTTTTCTCTCATTTCATTAACCAAAAAATAGTTTGGGATTCAAGAACTAATCTTAGTTTACAAGAATTTCGCAAAACCAGATTTCACCGTCAACAAAAGTGTATTGAATTCTTGAATGTCTCTAGGTTATGAGGTTATTTATAATTTATAAGAGATAGAAGAATTGTTATATCTAGGTCTGTAAGAGCTCAGTTTAATTCTTATGCTCTTGGTTAGCAAGAGCTTAGTATAATTCTTGAGTTTGAATTGGCTATTCGAGAGTCCAGTTAAATTCCTGTTGCTATTAATAAAAGTGATCATCCAATTAAGGATTGATCCAGTTGATGTAGACTTTAACTACGATTTCAGTTAAAGTTGAACCACTTTAAAAATTACAGTATTTTTTATTATTCTTTATTGCATTTATATTCTACAATAAGTTATATTTGCAACACTCTACTATTCAGATTAATTGTTTAATTGATTGCAATTGATTCTTAATCTAATATTATATCAAATCATTATCCTCAATTCAATCCTGATTATTTAATTAAGTTCTTGATTATTCAATTAGCTTCCAAATAAAAAAAATTTCTTTAAAAAGACTTTCGCTATTTGAAACTCTAATTAGAATCCAATTCAGATCAAATGAGCTAAAGGGCAAGATCATTTTATTCCATATCATTTCGGGACCAACATTTGATTGATGAATAATATTGGAAGTAAGTGTATTATAGAAAGTGCTTAAATTTTCTTTAGTGGTTTAAAGTTAATTTTCTCTTTTACGTTTTTCCTTTTTTCTTTTCTTTTCTGTCTTTTTATCTCTTTTCTTCTTTTTCTGGTGCTCAGACTTGTTCTCTCTCTCCCCCCCTTTGAATTGCCTAGTTTTTGTTGCTTCTTTTTTTTTTCTTCTTTTCTTTTTCATCTAGTTACCAGGACTACCTCTCCAACCACATCACTTCTGCTCTTTTGGCTGTTGTTTCTTCTCCTTTTCTTTGATTCATGGCTATTGATTTTTCTTCTTCTTCTTCTTCTTCAACCAATCATTGTTGCCCTATTCCACTAGGAGCTTTGCTATTTAGCCCTGGCCGATCTACTTTTGCTTTGACCTACCTTTCTATTTGGCTTTGTTCCTGCTACCTCCACATTTAGCCACCCAGCTCCTTGGCTACCCTATCTTCTCCAACTAGTCTTGTCCCCTTCGGCTTGCTCTGTTTCCTCCAGTTAGTCTTGCTCATCAGCTTATCCTATTTTCTGACCAGCCTTGTTTTTCAGGGCTGCTATAAGACATCTCTTCTCCTTCCCTTCCCTTGCTTAGTTGATAGTCTTAAGCTAAAACCCCAACATAGTGCTAAACTAGTGAGCAATTTGTGCTTTTTTCCCATTTGATTTTCTTTTGCTTTATGATTAGATTTAATTGAATAAGAGATTTTATTTTAAATTTGAAATTGATTGTAAGAGATGGTTGATGGATACTAGTTGTTAGGTTATGGTGATCTAGTTGGATAGGCTGTTTTGGAAAGTTGTTATTTAAGAATACAATTGGAAGTTTTCTTGCTATTCTAAGGTGAATGGATAATTTACTCCTTTTTTCTTGGATATTGTTCAAAAGATTTTATTTCCTCTTTTAAAATGAGGAAACCATAATACATTATATTTTCTAGTAAATCAAGTTTTTACTAGTTACTTAATTACATTGGAAAGTAATATGTGTAACATGAATTTGGTTATCTTTTTGTACACTTTGGAATCTAATCTTGCTATCTCGTAATTTCAAACTAATTAGAAATCAACTTTTACCTCTATTAGAAGCAAACTTGCATCCAAAGCATATTGTAGAATATCAAGAATTTGGAATATTGTTTCATACGAGCTATATATGAAGATAATGAATTATTGGAAATGAAATTTAAAAGTTTGACAAAATGCTATTTAGATATGATGATTGATTGTCTCATATCATATATGTGTATTGCAAGGAACTTGATCTTTACTGCCTATGAATGAACTTTATGTTATGAAAAATATTGGTATTGAGCTTTCTTAAAAGATATTAAAATTCGGATCCTTAGGAAAACCGTCGAGTGTACTTGTGAATAGAATTGAATCTATTGGAGGAATAAGGGAAAAATATCTGTTGGAAGAATATGGTGAATGATGACGACTGATTTCTATTAGGCACAGTTACCTTTAGGAATTATCCATTGGATTCCAACTATACATAAATTTTTTTGAATTTCCTTGATATTTGATTATTTGAGAGATACGAAAGATTTTAGTGATTTCTTTAATTTTACATTATGATGTGTATTCTTTAAAATGCTATGCTTTGCTCCTTATTTTAACCTAACGATTGGTACATTTATTAAATTTGATTTCTTTGATGAACAGAAATTTTCGATACATGCACGTATATTATATTATACTACATTTGATTATGATTTGTAACTAACCATTGTTTTCTAAAGAATTATTCACTCATTATGTTTCTAAGAAGCTCACTCCATTTTTTTTATGTTTTTAGAACCTGAGGCCTCTCCTGTTGTTCATTCTCAACCATTTGGATCTGAGTCTACTTCGTGATTGGGTAAACTTCTCTTGCAAAGCACAGATACATATTGTTGGTAATATTTAGCAGTTGATTAGGTCGAGTCATCCATGTATATATTTAATTATTGCTTGATAAATTGTGTACATTGTGATATTTGGGCTTATGTTATATTTTGTCTAATTTTACAGGTTGTGAGTAGGCTGTGAAGCCCTTAACTGTTGTATTGGCCTAGTGTGCATGGCCTAAATAACAATGAAAACTCTATTGGATTTTTGTTAAAAATATGATAAAGTATTTTGATAAATGTGTCGTATTGTATTAATTCACTATCTTATCTTACATATTTTTCATTTATTTAATCATTCTCTACATAGGATACGTGTAGCATTAAGGATTTTATTGCATGACTTAGACTTATAGAGAATTGCCTATAGGTGACTTTCTATGCCCGATTACGTGCTGAAATTTGGGGCTTGACAAATCTTTAAGCACAAAATATGGAATTGAAGGAGACAATGGTTCATTAATCTAGCCCGGGAAAGCAGTGTTAGGCACTCGAATGCCATCTCATCATCAATTATTCCTATTATTCAGTACCCTCCCTCTTGTTCCATCGTAGTGCGACAATCTTGCTTGTAACTGGAGTTCCAACCAAGAACAGAGCTGTAATGTGGATGTTAGTAATAAGCATCTGTGTCACTATCTCATCCCCAAATACTACCTGCTGGATTGGCATATTGATGACGACCCCAGATTCCATTTGGGATGAAGTTGAAATACTTTATGATGCTATCTTATATTTTTATTGGTCTGTATTGGTTCATTGGCTTGTTACTCACAATCCACGGAGGAAAGACAAAAAGGGAATCAAGCGCATGAAGGCAAGAAGAACAAGAACAAGAAAGAACGAGATTTCAATGATCAGTTCCACCTCAATTATAAAATATTAAAATGATATTTGCAGTTGTTCTTTATGTGTAATTTTCATATTCACATTAGAAAATGTCCACAAAATTGTAAATCAGTTTCAGACAAATATACCAATATCAATGACTAATGTGAAAGCAATTCTTCATATTTACGGGGAAATAAATTGACAAAATGGCATTTTACGTATAATCTTTTTAAAAATGACAAGTTATTACTGGGGATAATTTGCTTAAGATATGCCAGCATGTGTAATCAGCAGGGATTATATAAATTATT
The DNA here is from genome assembly GCA_026873985.1 of Saraca asoca. NCBI lineage: Eukaryota > Viridiplantae > Streptophyta > Magnoliopsida > Fabales > Fabaceae > Saraca > Saraca asoca. The sequence goes on from JANHAO010023385.1 coordinate 8,997, forward strand.
TAAGCGGTAATCTATGACAAAAGAAAAAAATATATAAAAATTTAATATTCTGCACAAAAGTTTTCTATCAAGCAAGGTCAATCCGTACTCAAAAAAATTTGTATTAATGTATTTTTATAAGTTTTGTGAAATTTTTTGTTTATTTTTTGCAATTTTGTTATCGAAAGTTATAATTTTTATATAAGTAAAAAAAATTTAAATTTTTTTATGTATCTTTGAATGATCTTATTACACACAAAATCTTACCCTTTTACAATTTTTTTAAATAAATCATAAATTTTTTTTATAAGAATCATAAATTTTAAAAGTTTTATATTAAACTTTTGTAGAAGTTCGGAAAACTTTGAATATATATCCAAGCATTATCATCCCGTAAAAAACTAGGTTTCTAGTCATCTGTTTCACAACTCCATTGTTCACTTTCAGGATGCAAGTCGTAAAAGACAAACCCATCCATAAGTTTGTTACAAAAATTTGAACCATATATTTCTCCATAATATTATTTTATTTTTTATCTAAGCAATGTCCCAAAGTAACTGATGCGAGTGACCGGCCGTGCAAAATTCTAAATCCAAAAGGTTGAGGTTGAGGGTATATATGTAGAATCATAGATGGTAATTTGAATCCAATTAATTTTATTTAAAACAAACACTTATTTTGATTTGTCTTGATTTAGTGTCGTAAGAAATTTTAAATATCAATTTAATACTTCAATCATTTAATTATTCTAAATCAAATTCTTTAAAAAAATTTAATATCAACTTAGTCTTTGAATTATTTGATTAAATTCAATCAAGTTTTTTTTTTATCAATTTCATATCATGATCATTATTATTATTATTTTAACTGTGAACTGATTTATGAGAGTGGACCGGTGAAACATAGTCAAATTAATTGATCTTATAACATTACCATATTGATAAATTAAAAGCTATGTTAACAATTTTATTAAAGGCTCTAACGATAAACTGGCAAAAGGATGCAAGTGGATGTAATTGAATAATTCAATAGCTAATGATTAAATTATATTAAAATTCTTTAAAAAATCATATTGATCAAACCAATATAGCTGTTTATTCTTTTATTTATTTACAAAGCCTGTGTCTTACGATGATGCCAATTAAACAGTTTGTGCACAAGTTTACAAAATTAAGGGTCGGCAAACTAATTAATGGCATTTCCCTTTCATAATGATCATTAATAGAAGAAGCATAACAACTTTCACATATACTCAAGAGATTTTGTAATGTTTTTTTTTATTTTACAAAAATTGTAATGTTGCAAGATAACTTTCTCAAAAAGTTGCTACTTCGTAAGATATATGTATTCTGTACACAAAAAATTACAAATATATTAACAAAAAATATACCAGAAAAGTTTTAAAGATTTTCTTTTTAGAAATTTCTGAAAGTTGCATTATAAAAATATTAAGAAATTTTCACAAAAATTACAAGAATACATATTTCAAATTTTTTTGTAATTTTTTAGGATCTCTAGAAGGATAAGAACCTCTAATTCACTTAAAAAACGAAGCCATAACTTTGATTTTGTAATTATTTCCATATCAGTGCATAATATATTTTAGCATTGTAATAAGATATATCACCAAATCAATGTAAAGTGACAAAAAATTTTCGTGTCAACAGTACTATAGTGTGAAACTAATAATATTAAAAACTAAAAAATATTCAATATATTTTTAGGTATACTTTTTGTTAAAAAAATGTGAGCCAGCGTTCAAATAGGACAGAAATAAATAATATAGATAATTAATAATTTAAATTTTTGCCACCAAAATATAGAAAATAGAAATTCTTACTAAAAATAGAAATTCTTAATTTCAATTTCTTAATTGTTAATAGATTTCAAATAGGAAAGAGATTAATAATATGATTATTAGAGATTAATAATATGATTATTAATTCAAATGTGTAATATAAAACTATATAAAATGAGATGTTAATAATGTATAAGGAGAAAAATAGGTGAATTTCTTTTAATTTGTTAAATATTTTATTTTTATAATAGAAAAAATTATTTATGCATAACTTTTGAAGAAAAATTTTCACGTCATTTATCCCAGTTTAAGAACAGCAATTTCTCTTTTATTATATGTATAAGATATAACATAAGATTCAACCATTATCAATCAAAAAAGCAAGTAAAAGGAAATTAATTTTTTATTTAAAAAAAGTATAGTTCTATTGCACTAGGACAGGCATTTTTAGTAGAAAAAGTATAGTTGTAATCTATCCATACCCATTTAAATTTTATCATTTAACATAAAATACTATAGTGATAGAGGGAGCACATCAAAATGCCTGCTCAAGAAGAAGATACAATGAGCATTCTTTATGAGTCATCAATGAGAGGGTGTGTATCAAGTTTGAATATACTGATCCAACAAAATCCACTTATCTTAAAGAAAATCTCATTGACTACCTTTTCTGGAACTCCCTTACATGTTTCTGCTTTGCTTGGCCACCTTGATTTTACGAAAACCATTCTCACTCACAAAACCCAAGCTCGCCAAAGAGTTGGATTCTTGCAGACGCACACCTCTTCACTTGGCTTCTGCAGGAGGCCACAAACAAATAGTGCAGATGCTGTTACAAGTTTATGATATGCGTGCTTGGTTCGTGATCAAGATGGAAGAATTCCTGTTCACTATGCAACTATTAGAGGAAGAACTGAGATTTGTAAGAGAGTTGATTAAAGCAAAGCCAGATTCTTCGAGGGTTTTTTGACAAAGGAAATACACTTATGCACTTGTGTTACTTACAATCATTTGGAAACTCTCAAAGTGTTGGTGCAAGAGGAGGGTGACACAAGTGAGTTTCTAAACCTCAGAAATTATGATGGCAGAAACATGCTTCACCTTGCCAGCCTCAATTGCAAAGAATAAAACAAGACATCAGAAGCA
>JANHAO010023386.1:0-11914 GCA_026873985.1 Saraca asoca
CAACTTTTGTTTATATTTATATCATATAAAACACTTACATAATTAAGAATCAAAATTTATTTATGCAAAAAGTTTTAGGTTACAAATTTATTTATGCTGAAGATATTATGTTGTAGGTAAAAATTATTTATGCTAATACTACATGAATACATACACAATGGAACAGAACTAATGATGAAATATTAACATCAGTATATGTTGATGAAAAATATTCGTAGAAAAAAAATTAGGAGAGAAAAAATATTCGAAATTATTGAATAAAATAGAAAATATGGTATGCAGAAAACGTGTTTTAAAGAACATTATCCTTAAACGAATTTACTCCCACTATTTGTTGTAGGGTTAATGCCAAATTGCCCCTAGTATTTATCTAACTATTGCAGAGATTGAAACAACCAACAATTCAATAATCTGGCCTTCGAGATCTCTTTTGAATGATACAAAAGGATACAAGAATAATGAAAGATAAATTCCTTTATCCCTTTCCATTCACTCACATTCGTTATTACTCATATACCTTTGTTGTTTAACATTGTGAGTAATATTTGTAAATATGTTTAATTACAATATATTCAAATGATTATATTTGGTCCCTCTTAAATAAAATATTATATTTTGATCCTCTTCATATGCAAATTTAATCAAATTATGTCTAAATCGGAAATTTTTGTCAAATTTAAGTGGAAAATCTTAATTGATATACAAATCTTCAACAAGGCTCAAGTTGGCAAATCACAAAAATGAAAATTAGTAAAATTAACTTTGTTAGGTTAGAAAATGTGCAAATTGCATAACTCATAGAAGGTGAGAAAGCATCGAAACTTAGCTATTAAATATCACATGATTGACTAATTTGCGTCCAAATAATTACAAATTTGGGATTTTGTTGGAACTCTATATGCCAATTAAAGTTCCTTCCGCAAAAATGACACAAACACCCCTTGATAGATAAGTCCAAATTTTTCAATTTCCATCGAGACTATGGGCACCTTACTGATAAATGTGTTACTTTGAAGGACAAAGTTGAGGCGCTTATAGGGTGTGGTCATCGATCAAAGTATAAAAAATTTCACACAAGAGAGGGGAAGAAAGAGGGAAGAAAAAGAGAGCGTTCTCCATGACCCAGCAAAACAAATGATAAGCAAGTTAAAGCAGACTCCCTCGTTCTGAGGACAATGGAGACAATTGATGGTGGTTTTGTCAAGGGAGGAACTTTCAGTAATGCTAGGAAAAGGTACTTACGAGCAATCATGGTAGTAAAAGGAAAGAGAAGAAAAGATCACTATAAGCCAATTTGTTTCACGGAGTAGGACTTTGGGGATATTGATAGGGATTATGATGATCCAATGGTGATTTTGGCCTTATTACAAAATTTCATTGTCAAGAGTATACTTGACAATTAGGGAAGTTTCATCGATATTTTGTATTTGCATGTTGCTAATGCTTTAAATATTCCTAGAAGCATGTATAAGCCTTACACAATTGTTTTGGCTAGTTTCATAAGGGGACAAGTGCAAGTGGAAGCAACCATCACCCTAAGATTTATATTAGGGACTTGGCTATTGACAAAAAATATTGATGTCACATTCCTTATGGTAGCCACCCCAAATTGCACCTACAATGCCATTTTAGGGTGGCCGTTGTTGAATCAAATTAGAGGTATTATCTCCACCTCTCATTTGCTTATGAAATTTCCAGCAGAGGGACATTTGGGAAGTATGGGTTGATCAATAGGTCGCTCAAAAAGGTTACGTGGCAAGTTTGGCCAAGCCTTAAGAAAGTGTTACTGTTGCAAAACCAATGCTTAGCAAAAAAGGTGAATGTCAAATGGTAGATTCTATCTTGTTAGATGTTCAATAGGACAATCCTGACCAACCAGAGTTGGGTTCAGAAGTGGAATAAGTAAGAATTTTTGGAGATATTGATGAAAGAGCAATAAAAATCGGGGTAGATTTGAAGGAGGTAGATTGTGGTCAATTGATAGAACTTTTGCAAAGCTACATTGAAGTGTTTGCTACACCAGGCGACATGCCGAGGATTGATCTAGAAGTGGCTTGTCCCAAGCTTTCGATTGACCCAAGTGTAAAGCTTGTTCAGTAGAATAAAAGAAATCATAGGCCAAAGCGACAATAAGTAATAAAGAAAGAGGTAGACAAATTGTTGGATACAAAGTTTGTTAGGGAAGTCTTGCACACTACCTAGTTGACAAATGTGGTTCTAGTAAAAAAGGTTACAGAAGGATGGTGAAAGTATGTGGACTTCATTGATCTTAACGAAGCTTGTCCCAAGGTTCTATAACTACTCCAAAATATTGATCAATTGGTAGATAATGTTGTAGGTTTTGAGAATTTAAGCTTCAGGGATGCATTTTTGGGGTACAATTAATTAAGGATGCATCCCAAAGACAAGAGCAAAATGGCGTTCATAACTAACCAAGGAATGTTCTGCTATAGAGTTATGTTGTTTGGCCTAAAAAATGAAAGGGCAACCTACTAAAGAATGATGAATAAATTTTTTAATGATTAGATTGGGAAAAATATGAATGTCTATGCGGATGACATGATTGTTAAGTTGAGGAATTTGGAGTAGCATTGGCAGAATTTAAGGGAAACCTTTGAGACTTTAAGAAAGTTTTGTATAAGGTTGAATCTAAAAAAAAATGTGTGTTCACTGTCAAGGTTGGCAAATTCCTGAGGTTCATAATCATAGAGCAGGGCACTGAGGTCAACCCATCCAAGTGCCAGGCCATAATCAATATGAGAATATCAACAACAATGAAAGAGGTACAGATGCTTAACAAGAGGACCGTGGCCCTAGCACGCTTTATATCTAGGTCATCTGATAAATATGCTCCGTTCTTTAAGTTGTTTAGAAATGTTAAAAATTTTGAATGGACTAATGATTGTAAACAAGCTTTCCAAGAGTGAAAGAAGTATCTGGCCATACCACCCATACTTACAATGCCAAAGCCAAGGGAAACCTTATACATATACTTAGCAACAATAGTAGAGGTAGTAAATTCAGTACTCATCTAGGAAACTAAAGAGGAATAGAAGCACCATATACTTCACAAGTTACACATATTAAAAAGTTAGCCTTCGCTTTGCTAATAACATCTCGAATGTTGAAGCTTTATTTTTAGAGCCATCAAATCATCGTTCAAACAAATGCCCTAGTATGCAAGTTTTACAAAAGCCTACCTTAGCAAGATGATTGATCACTTGGTCAATAGGGCTATCTGAATATAAATTCATTTATGAAGTAAGGAAGGTAGTTAAGGCACAGGCTCTGGTAGATTTTGTGGTAGAGCTAGCAAAAATAGGGGAGCCAAGGTTGGACAGTCTAGCATGGATGCTATACATAAATGGCTCATCAAACGGTAAAGCTATTGGCCAAGTTAGCCATCATTAAAGTAGTAGTAAAGAACAAAACGGTGACCCAAGAAACGTTGTAAGCTCCCATTATAGATGAAATGATATGCATGAAATAGGAGTTGACATGGTTAACACGATCATGAGATTTTTGAAGGAAGGGCAGCAACCAGAAGATAAAAGAGAGGCCAAAAAGGTCAAATAGAGAGCAACACACTTTTTCATGGAAGGATGATAGTTATATAAGAAGAGCTTCTCCCTTCTATCATTGTAGTGCCTTCAAGCAAGCAAAGCTAACTACATTTTAAGGGAAATTCATGAAGGCATTTGTTGGTCTCATATGGCAGGAGCAGTGATTGTGCTAAAGGCTATTTGATCAGGGTATTTTTAGCCAAAAATGAAACATGAAGCCTTAGAACTAGTACAAAGTTGTGATCAGAAGTTCACAAAAGTTTAAAGGCAACTAGTAATCAAGCAAATGTCCATCTTCACTCCCTGGCTATTCGACTAGTGGGGCATTGATTTACTAGGCCTTTTCCCAGTAACTTATGATTAACTAAAGTATATGGTGGTAGTGATCGACTACTTTACCAAATGTATAGAGGTAGAACCTCTTGCAACCATAACTTTAAATAACATACAAAAATTCATTTAAGAAAACATCATTTGTATGTAAAATTTTTGTAATTGTAAGTTTCATTGTAAGAAACTTGCTAATGATGCCTTTCAGGTATGGCCTCTAGGCCACAATTATATCAAATAATGGGAAGCAATTTGCTAATGGTGACTTCCAAGATTTTTGCCTAGGGTATATTCCTCTTTGCACATCTTATGTGAAAGTACAAATCCCATATGCTTTGAAATGAAGGTTGGGAGTCAAATAAAGATTCTTTTCTATCGAACACCTTTAGTTGAATGAGCAAGTTGAGCTAGTGACTAAAATCACTTTGAAAGGTCTATGTAAGAGGTTGGATGAAACAAAAGGGAGATGTGCTGAAGAATTAGCAAGTGTTTTGTGGTTGTATAGAATCACTGTGCACTTGCCCACTAGTGAAACCTCTTTTAAGCTCACTAATGGAAGAGAAGCTATGCTCCCGATTAAGCTAGGGTAGTATTCTAAGAGAAGGGAGCGATATGAGCAATAGAAAAATGAAGAAAGAAGAATAGAAGAATTGGATATGCTAGTCGAGACAAAAGAAGTAGCTTGGTTACAGAATGAACACTATAAAGCAAAGATTACCAAAGTTGCAAATAAAAGCCACATGGTAAGGACCATTTAGAGTGCAGGGCAGCCTTCTTAATGGCACCTACCACTTAGAAACCATATAAGGGAAGCCTTTCCCCTAAACATGGAATGTCACACATTTAAAATGGTATCATGTAAAATGTATCCAACACAATGGTATGAAAGTAGAGAATTATATTCCATATGTCTTAAAAATTTGAGTAGATCCCTCGATCGAGACAGATCCCCGGTATAACCAAAATTCGAGTAAATCCTTCCATTCGAGCATATCCCCTAAAATAATCAAAATTGGAGTAGTTCCCTCAATTTGGGTAGGTTCCTTGATATAACTAAAATTCGATCAGGTCCTTCGGTCCAAGAAAATCCCCTTGGTATAATCAAAATCTGAGCAAATCCCTTGGTTTAAGTAAATCCCTCGATCTAGATAGGTCCCCCAATGCACATGAAAATGTAAGTATGCCCCTTAGTGTTAACAAGCATAATAAGTCTAGTTTCACATATTGATATCCAAACATGTTCAAGGAAATAATTGTCTCGTAAAGGTCATAGAGCTTGTAAAAGAATGTGAAGAGCAATATTAAGCAAATATACAAGTTCACATAGTTGTTAGGATATGCAAAAGGTACTATTAAAATTATGTGTAGATAATGCATGTATAAGCACATGCAATTGTTCAAAGGACCAAGAACTTCAAAATGTAAATTCATGTAGTTGCTGGCATAGCCTTCACATAAAAAGGGCAAGTCCATAACAAAAATGATGACAACAACAAAAGCTAGTAAAAGCATGGTTGTTTGATAGAGTATAGTGGCCTATTAGAGGCTCATTTTGGTGAAAGAAATAAATGTTGTAACAAGCAATTAATAGAATGAAATGGCCTATTCAAGGCCTTTTTAAAGATACAATGATATAAAAGCCAAGTGAATTCATTAAAATCGCCAATAGGTATAAGTCCATAAAAAGGAGAGTCGAGTTGAATCTATTCCTTGGGCAAGCTCTGCATTAACTCCTCCAATACCTTGTCATGATCAAGCTTGGAAAAATCTAGAGTAATGCTCGGATTAAAATACTAGATTTGGTCAATAACTTTGGAAACCCCATTCATAGCATAGGGAAGCTAAGATCTTCAACCTCCTACATAACTGCCATAAGTTCTTTCTTAAAGGTGGCCTTATGGTCTGTTCCATCTTTTCACTCTACTTCTAGCTCTTTTGAAAAATTTTCACTCTTCTACAACAAAACATCTTGTTCAGTTGCCAAGGTCTTGCTTAGTTAAGACAAGGCATCTCACTCTTCACCAATTCAACTATGTGATTGGTTAGATCAATATTGCTTTTGTCCTGATCAACTAACTCCTAAGATTTGGCCTCCAAATTCTTCCTCAGTTCCTCCATAATAGAATGGTCAATTTTCACCAACTTTCTTTAATTCAATGCAAAAGAAGGAACTATAGATAGGATATTAGCAAGTGAGAGTGCCATCTGAATCGCAGAAGCTTTTAGCATGTGTAAAGGGTCACGATTAAATATAAAATCCTCTGTATAATCTTGGTCAACTAGGAGAAGTAGTTTGTTATGCAAAAATGCACTGTAGTTAGCATCTTTGTACCATAGGTTATCTATGGTATTAAAAGCTAAGCCACTTCTTTCAGGAGCTTCAATCGGTAGTAGTTCCTTCTAGTTGTCCACTTTGATCTTTTTCATCGGTGGGGTAGAAGCGTCAGGCTAGCTCAATTCTTTGCCCTTACCTTTAGTTGATTTTTTAGAGGAAGTTTTGCACTTCCTTGTGGCCAATGTCTTGCCATGGCTAGTGGTAGCTGTAGGTTGATCAAAGGAAGGAGAGCTATAAGTAATCTGGGCTATTAGTGCCAGCTTAATTTGGGCTGTTAGCAGCATAATGAGTTTCTTCTTGGCATAGGCCCAAGCTTGAATCTTAGCCATATGTTTTAGATCCATCTTTAAGTAATAAATTTCTATTATCGAGCCATCCAACCAATAGTTTGAAAGTAAAGAAAGAAGTCTGTAAGCAAAATAAGCAACTAGTAATAGTATAATATCAAGGTACATATGAAGAATAGCTTAGGCATTGAACAATCCTAGCACCAAAAGATGAATCACAAGATTTTTCTTGATGGCCGATAAATCTTCAAAAGTATGAACTGGTGATGGTTTCCAGGATTTGGTCCACCTAGCAGGGTAGAGCGGCTCTCCATCTTGGAGGAAAAAGGGATGAAATCCTTCAAGAACTCGAACCTTGAAAAAGAAATGTTTCCAAGTCCAGACACTAGTAAGTATATTCTCTAGGATTACTTAATCAAGGCATTGAAGAAAGTGCATCCAATCCCTAATCTTCTGCCTTAAGTAGGAGAAGAAAAGGAAAAAGGACTAAGTGATCGGTTTGAGTTGAATGCGAATGCATAATGCTTCAAAGCAAGTAAGGAAGGCCCAAGCATTCTAATTTAATTTAAAGGGGTAGACACCTATTGTATGAAGAATGCTTTGTTAAAAAGCAATAAAAAGGGGCAAACGAGAAGCTGATCAACTGTGTCCCCATAAAATATCAAAATATATAAAGTATCATAATTGCAAACCCGCTTGTCTTCTAGGCTTGGCTTAAAGATAATCCCTTCAATGGACTGTACCTGAATGCGGACTTTCTCCAGCTCCCAAATTACATCCGGGTCTTTCCATTCAACTAAAGCAGATATGGACTTTATGCCTAGGTGGATATCTGAAAGGTTATTTGGAGTAGCATCTATAAGGTGAACCCACTCATTTTTAGGCTCATCACGAGACTAGTCAGCCATGACCGATTGAAAAGGAAGAGCAAACTAGTAAATGATCTTTTTAAGGGAATATTCACCAAGGTTTGATAAGAAGTCAAAATCCAATGACAAGTCATTAGGATCACATGATATATCAAACATGAAAGGAAAAAGCATAACAACGAAGCCCACCTTCAAAGAAAACAAAGAGAAGTGGTTAAGAAGAGCAAAATAAACAGGAAGGATGATTGAATGCGAGAAGTCAAACAAAAACACAAGTTCGAAGGGAAGAAATTTTAGACAAGGATGACAGAATCTGGTGCAACCTACGATAGGGAAAGAGTACAAAGCATAGTCACTGAGGTAGAAATGCAAGAGATGAACTGCCATGTTCGACATGTTTGCAAAAGAAAAATGCAGGAAAATAAAAGCAAATTAGAATAAAAGAAGCAATGAAGGAAGAAGCTACCTACAAAGGCATAAAGCATGACTAGAAGTTATGAAAAGTGATTGGTGGATGATATCTTTGGAATCTGAAGCAGAGGCAATGGAGGAGCAAAGCAACAATGACGAGCTAGCAATGAAATTTTGAGCAAAAGTGCAGAAGCAGGAAAGTGCAAAAGGTCTAAAACTAGTTTATATAAAGGGACAAGGTAGATCCAATGGCCAAGGACGACTGGGATCTATGGTCCAAATGGTGATCCATGCCACCAACGTGATTGTTATAGGTCTAGAGGCCTTATGTGATGGCAAACCATAATTATTGACATTAAAATCATAATGACAAATGCAATGTAGGTGATAGTTGGCTTAAGAAAATAGAAAGTCTTCTAGTAGACTAAGTATTTGACCCACCAAGTAGAAAGGGGGACAAATGACACAACCTAAAATAGCTAGTCCCTAGTCGATTGACCAATGGCTAATTGGCTGAAGCTAAGTATGGCTAGTATTAGGCATAAGCTACCTCTTATTGGTAAGCTACCCCCTTGGTCAAACAACCTAGGACATGTTTGATAAAAACTATACAAACCATTCATCTTAACAAACATATGATAAAAAAAAAGTAATTAGGCTAGCATAAATCATGTGATAGCACCAACTACCTAGTGAGATTCTCACAAGTATCTCCAGTGCATTAAAGACAATGGTCACACACCACTCACCGAGAAGCATGCCAATTGGTGCATCCAACACCTATATAAACCACTTGGTACTCACTCTTTGGGACACCTTGTTTACACTAATTGAAAGTCTACTCGAATACCAACTTAAGTTTTAGACCATGCTTGATGGACCACTTTCGTCATGTATAGCTGACTTTTTTGTGCTTGCTAGTCACCATTCAGTCAAACCTCTTTCAGTTGTTCAGCCTTAACACCTAATGGAGTTTCAATACACATATTTATATTTATAAGAAAGATAATATTAATAACATAAGGTTTCGCAATCACATTAAAACTAATTGAAAACATAAAATTCAATAACTAAAATATAACTAAAAATAAATAACATTGATAACTTATAATAAAAAAAATAATTATTCTTAAACATTATCTCTCAACATATTTCCTTTAACCTGCAATGCTTGAACTTTTAAAACTTCTCTAGACTACTAGAACTTTTCTTTCCTTAATGCTTTAGTAAAGATATCTGCAAGTTGATTTTCAAACTTGTAATACACTAGTTGGACTTCTCCACCTTCAACAGCTTCTTGATTGAAGTGATGCGTGATAGCAATTTTCATTGGAACATAAGGTTCTTTGCCATAGCAATTAATGATTTGCTATAGCAATGAATTGTCAAAAGTTCTTATGGCTTCTGGTTTTAATATTTCATCATTATTTCTATTCTGCCATGTAGGTATTCATGTTAATTTTGATCTAAAACTTAAAACCTTCGGCATGAATAAAATTTTAACCTAAAGCCTTTTGCAAAATTAAATTTTAATTCATTAATTATATAAGTGTTTATATATATATAAAAAATTAATCACTTCATTCTATGTAATACTAGTTTTATCACAATTATAGAAAAAAAATTAGGTAACGGATAATTTTGAACCAATAAAAAATAAAAGTAAGTTTACTATGATTAGTAATGATATTGTGACAATTTTGTTAATATTAAAAATTTAAAGACGTTTTTGACCCGTACATCACACAGATGGATTGCTAGTTATGATAAATTTTAATCAAATCATTCTATGTAATACTAATGCTATTACTATCTATCACAAGTCGATTTTGTGAATGAGTTCAATAAGTAAATGTACTTAGTTTAACATAAAATCTAGTGAAAAAATCAAGCATGATATGAAGGTCCTAGATACAAATTTAAAAGCAATTCAACTTGTGTATTTTTTTTATTTTTCTTTTGTTTTGGAGGTATTTATGTAATTTTACCTAAAGTAACTTGTCTAGTGCAAGTTGATTAGCAAATGGCTGTGATTCTTAGATTTTCAATTTTACGTTGATGTAGGATGACACAATAAATCCTTTCTGAGCTATGAGAAATGACTTATTTCAACTCACAAAAAATAAGTTTAGTCTTGCCATTAAGCCTTTGGCTCAAATTGCTTTTTAGGAAGAGTGTGTGGTGACCCTTGATAGGCATCGTGGCTCTAGTCTATAGATTGGAGTGTGTAGCTTGATGTCTTTCCTACACACTCTAAACTATATAATGAGACGTATTATGAATGAATAATGAGATAGTAAGGAGATAGGATAAGTAATAGATATGAAATAAAAAGATAGTGGAAGGAGTCCACCTCCTTGAATAGAAACTGAAAATTCTAAACTTTGTTCCTAAAGAATTCAGAAAGTACTTCTAAAAGATGCACTTGAATTATACTTTGAAAGTATATAAAAAAAATCCCTATTTATTGACCTCTAAATGGTTCTCAAACTAATTAGAAACTTTCTAGACTAAATAAATGATTGTTTAACTATCTCTTAGCTACTTTTGACAACACATAATCCTAGTGACAAAATTCCTTCTAAGGACTTTTTAATTAAATGCTCAATTATTACCAAACATTTCCAAGACTCCTAAGTACTTGACTACTGCCTAACATATAAAACACTTAATTCACAAATAAAAATTTACAATTATTATTTTTCATTGTATACTTTCAAATTCCACCTAATATTTATCAAGTTTTATCAATAACCTCAGCCTCATATTTAGGTTGCATCAAGACTAAAGTTTCATCTCAAGTTAAGAGAACCTAGTTAAGCAGCTAATAGTAGTCACCTAGAAATTTCTAGATGAATAAAATTTGGCACAAAGTTAGCTTGAGCTAAGAACTTTTCCCTTCAATTTGCCATCTTCAATAAGAATTCAATATTTCGCCAAATTAAGGGTTAGGATTTCACTATAATTAGCTAAGAAGACTAAATAATCTCATTATAGCATCAACTCTTCATATAGAAGGACTCATTTTCTTTCTACTCATATTTAAACAGCTCAAGGTGAGCTAAAATGGTCCAATGCCCACTGGAGAGATAGAAACAGAACTAAAGGGGCTGTTGTCCTACTAGTTCTGATTAGCTTTGCTACTATTTGGCGAATGGGTGTTATTCTAGCATTAATTGATAGAGGCCCAATGTAGCAACTCACGACACTAAATGGTGGAGACAACGGTTTTTTCCATGGCCAGCTACTAGCTTGTAGGTGGTGAAGAAACATAGGGATGGTTTACTAATTGTCTAATGAATTTTTAAGAAAATTAAAGTAAATGGAGTATGTTTTTAATTAGGGGTGGGGCAGGTCTGTTAGGAATGGTTTGCGTAATGTTTTTTAACCAAATCAATTTTTTCAGTTTACATTTCAATCGTCCTAACATTAATCAATTCAAATTTTAGAACCAATTTTAACCACTTAAGTTGGTTCAAGTGTTTTTGGATGGTTAATATCGGTTTGAACTTGTTAGAAGTTTTTCTTATTTCTTTTAATTAATATTACTAAAAGATAACACCAGTAATTGTAACAATATAACTAGAATTTTAAAGTTTAATGTAAATTTTCATACAACTATCATGATTCATATATAACATAGAGTTTCACATTAGTGAAAAATAAATTCATAAAAATTTTGCACTATACTATACACATTATACGCTCAATAGATTTTAATTAATAAAAATCTATTACACAAGGACAATTACTATATAATTTCATAGTGTACAAACAATTAATAATACACTATACTATAATAAATAAATATTTTATTGGGCTTGAGCTTTAAACAATGGAAAAAAACACAACAGTAGATAAAGGTTTTATTTGACTTTGGATAAAACTTCGAGTAGGTTTAGTTAGAAGTGGTTATAATTTTTTAAAATCATTCTTAACCATAAACCAATTTTGTCAAAAAAATTCACCCATTTCAAATTGTATCTAAATTTTAACTAATTTTAACCACTTAATTTCAATTTAATTCAATCAGTTTTGTAGGTCCCAAATAATATGATTTAGATTAAACTAAAAATGCAGAATTAGCTTTGATCTTGCCCCTGTCTCATTGGAGACGCA
>JANHAO010023387.1:0-11914 GCA_026873985.1 Saraca asoca
TATTTTTAAAACAAAAAAACCTGTTTGGTAAAACTGTTTTTAAAAATAGTTTTGAAAATTTTATTCTGAAATCCTGTTTTAAAAATTATTTTTGAAAACAACTCTGAGCTATTTTCAAAAACAATTTTTAAAAACAAAAAAATTGAACAAGTTTCCAAATAGGCCCTAAATGATTTCTGACCAAAAGGAATTTATTTCTATTTTTCAAATTAATGTAAATAAAATTTTAAAAAACTTTTACTTAGAGGAATTTACTCTTCAGAAAGAATTGTTTCTTTCAAATTTTCAAAAGATTTTTAAATAACAAATTCATGATTCTTGGGTCAAATTTATTAAGAAATTTCAGACAAATATTCCTTTCTTTGATTGTTTTAAGGCATATATCAAAGTCAAACAAATAGATTATCCTTTCAATAGTTCAGTTAATATGAATCATAATGTTATACAAACTTGGTCTATAATCAAAGGAGAAAAGTGTGTTTTAGAATTATCACCTCAATAACCTTTCCAAATAGAAACCACAAATTTAGACAAACCTTTAATAATAGCACCTTTTAAAGTAAAAGAGGTTGTTAAACCTATTTCCTTTAAAGACATACAGTCTTTAATGGAACAAAACAAATATACCAATAAGTATCTTTAAACTTTAGGAACTCAGCTTCTATCCGAGGAAATAGCTGAATCCTCAGGAACCTCAACCTATAGGCAAATAGATTAACCTCTATTTAAACCCTGTGAAATTCCACAGGATAAATGGAGAAACCTCAGTAAGGCCTAGAGATTTGAGGCAATAGCTAAAATAGAAATAGATAAGATGATAGAACAAATAGATCAAAAGTTATCAAAAACCCTAGTAGTTCCAGACACTCCTCCAACTAATATGTCAAATAGGAATAGCAAAGCTTTTGAAATATCATCATATGTTAAAATCCTGAAAATAAAAGCTATCAAAATTGTAGCAAATTAGAAACCACCTAAGAGTCCGTTACCAAATTTTCCTAACCAAACTTCAAAAGAAAAGCCACTTTTTATTCAAAATTCCTACAACGGGAACAACATCTAAGAATGGAACTTAGATGGTAAATTTGAATATAAGATCCTAAATCTCCTTTAACAAATGACTATGGCTAGTATAACCTACCAAACAGCTCATGGATGTGATGACACAACAATCATTCATGTTTTTGTTGCAAGTTTTACTAGCCAGCTTAAAGGTTGGTGGGATGAACATATCACACAAATTGAAAAGGATCAAATTTTGGAATCAGTTAAGACTGATACAAATAGTTTAGTCATGTATGATTCTGATGGAGATGAAATTTCAAACACAGTAAATACTTTGATCTTTATGATCACCAAACACTTCATAGTGACCTCAACCTATAGAAAGACAAATAAGCTAAATTTCTATCCAACCTTAAGTGTATAACCTTAGGAGATTTTGCATGGTATAAGAATGCATTCTTTAGTAGGATCTACTCTAGGTTAGATAGTAACCAACCTTTTTGGAAGAAAAAATTCCTTCTAAGACTCCTTAGATCCTTAGGAGATAAGGTTATGGATAAAATTAGGAGCTAGTTCAATGGGATTATCCTATACGAATAACTTATTTATGGATAGCTAACTATATATGTCTAGAAAGTAGCTATGAAAATTTGCCAAGATGACAAAATTTAGACATAACTAGCTAAGGAAAAGACCCTCAATAGAAAGGAATTAGGTTTTTTCTGTGAACAATTTAGATTTATATGTCTAAAAACCTTCAAACCCAAACATAGAAAATGAGCCAAGCAGGTAGAGTCTAGCAAATCCAAGCAGGAGAGAAAACCCTACAAGAAATACCATAAGAAATCCAAATATGTTTCTCCTCCAAATTAGGATATTAGACCAGTTTATTTTAGGTGTAATAGACCAAGTTATATAGCCAAATACTATAGCTTAAATGAGAAACTTAGGAAATTAGAACTAGAAAAAGAAGTCCTAAATAGGATAAATAGCCTTCTAGTTGAAGAAATCTCTAATATCGATTCTTCACCAATAATAGTAGAGGTAGAACTAGAAAATAGCAAAGGAGTCTAACAAGAGGATTGTTGTTCCTCTAAAACTGAAGATGCATCTTCTTCTGAAAAAGAGGTAAATGTTCTCACCAGAGAACAAGGTCTTCTTTTCAAAGTCATCTATCACTTGTCAGATGATGAACAAAAGAAAGATTACCTCTAAAAGCTTAAATAGACTATAGAAAAGCCCTCCTTGTGAACCAAACAGGCTAGGATAGACAAGTACAACTTTAAGAATGTCTTGTATAGATTTTGTTCAGAAAATAGTAAATCTAACACAATTTAGGGTTTGCAACATGAATTGAATCTGTTAAAAGAAGAGGTGAAAGAATTAGAACAACAACAATAATGTTGTGATTTAATCCTTTTAACTCTTCAAAAAGGTAAAGAAAAGGAAGAAGAAATGTAGGAAGAAGAAATAAATGATCAAATTTTCAAAATCACTTCCGGTATTTCAATTCAAAAATGGTATATGCTTTTAAAATTGACTATTAAAGATGAACATATCATTAAGACTGTAGCCTTATTTTATATAGGAGCAGATCTCAATTGTATACAAGAGGGATTAATACCAACCAAATATTCCGAAAAAAAAAAAAGAGGGATTTAGATCTGCCAATGGATCTAAACTCCAAATTCAATTTAAACTTTCAAATGTAGTTGTTCAAAATTCTTCTTTCAAAATTAACACTTCTTTTATGTTAGTTAAGAATATGAGTAGTAGAATTATCTTAGGTTCTTCTTTTATCCAACAAATTATGCCTTTTTCAGTTTCTAACAAAGGTATAATTCTTAAGAAATTAGGAGAAAATTATTTTCCAATTTGTCAAAAAACCAATTTTCAAAGATTTGAATCTTGTTAAAACTAAAGAAAATCAAATCAATTTTCTTTCTGAGGAATTTTCTTTCAAAAGGACATAACAACTTCTGGAGACACCAGTTGTTTGAAACAAAATAGATTCTTTCCAAAAGAGGATTCAAAATCAAATCTATTTTGATCTTCCAAATGCTTTTTTGAATAGAAAACAACATATGGTAGACTTGCCATATGAAAAAGATTTTTCTAAAAAAACAAATTCCTATAAAAGCTTATCCTATTCAAATGAGTCAAGAACTTATAGACTATTGAAAGAAGGAAATAGATTATCTCTTACCTAAAGAAATTATCCAAAAGTCCAAAAGTCTTTGGTCATGTTTTACTTTTTATATCAAAAAAAATATAGAAATAAAATGAGAAACTGTGAGGTTAGTAGTTAATTACAAACTTTTTAATGAAGCTTTATAATGGATCCGGTATTTAATTCCAAATAAAAAAGATTTATTAAATCATCTATAATTTGCTAAAATATTTTCCAAATTTGATATGAAATCTGATTTTTGGTAAATATAAATTAAACCTAAGAATAGGTATAAAATAATATTCACAATATCATTTGGTCGATATGAATGAAATGTAATGCCATTTGGCTTCAAAAATGCCCCTTATAATTTCAAAAAATTATGAATGATATAATCCATTTACAAATTTTATCATTGTTTATATTGACAATGTTCTAGTTCTTTCTCAAAACATTGATCAACATTTTAAACATCTCAATATTTTCCTAAAAATTACCCAAAGAATGGCCTTGCTATTTCTTAAAAGAAAATTTCTATATTTCAAACAAAAATTTGGTTTCTTGGACATTACATTTTTCAAGGAACTATTACTCTAATTGAAAGAGGTTAATAAATTTTTAGATCAAATTATTCACAAAACCCAGCTCCAAAGGTTTCTTGGATGCTTAAATTATTTTTTGATTTCTTTTCTCAAATGTCCAATATCATACAACCTTGCATGAATAACTTAGAAAAAATCATCCTCTTTGGATAGATGTTCATACAAATGTTGTTAAAAATGTCAAATCTCAAGTTAAATGTCTTCCGTGCTTACATATTTCTGATCCATTTGCATTAAAAATTGTTGAAACAGATGTGTTAGATTTAGGTTATAGGGGAATCCTCAAGCAAAAGAAAAATAACAAAGAAAGCATTGTTGCTTTCACATCAAAGCATTGGAATCATGCACAATAAAAAATTTTAACTATCAAAAAAGAAATTTTAGTAATTGTTTTATGTATCAACAAATTTCAAAGTGATCTTCTTAACTAAAAATTTATTGGTAGAGTTGATTGCAAATTAGCAAAAGATGTGTTACAAAAAGATGTTAAAAATCTAGCATCAAAATGAATTTTTACAAGATAGCAAGCCATTTTATTTGCTTTTGATTTTCAAATAAAATATATCAAAGGTTCTTCAAATTCACTACCTAATTTTCTAACTCATGAATTTTTGCAAGGGAAGTAATTCTTCCAAAAAAGAAGCGAAAAAAGAATAAAAATAAAGACCTATTGTCAGGTTTGAGACCAAATTCCTCCTTTAATAAGGGAAAATAAGTCCAAAAAACAACTTCCAAATACCAAACACCTAAGGACTATGCCTCTCCAATTGAAACCCTTTAGGTAATAGCCTCTTAAATGTCAAAACCCTTGACCCTTACAAAAAAAAATCATGGGCAGACAATGCCCATGAAGAAAAAAATGCCAAGGACTTTATCTTTAGCTAAACCAAAATTTTGAAACAAGTTGAAAAAATGAAGGTCCAAAAAATTATTGCTAGCTCTTCATCCAAACACAAATTACAACTGCTAATTTTTAGCCAACAAAAATTGTCACCAAATATCACCCAAAACTAGTTCATCAGAATATCATTCAAATGGAACCAAAATACTGGGATAAAGATCCCAAAAAAGTTTTCTAAAAAATATTTTCAAAAATTTTTCATTTTATCCCTAATGTTTTTAACAAAACAAGGAAACTTTATGAATTAATATTGATTGACTCTGACTCAGTCAAAATTAAACTAATACTTCCACTGGGGATAAAACTTTCATAACCTATTCAATTTTTTAAATTGAGAAAATCATTTCTCCAATTGATTGGGGACAAAACCTTAGTCAGATCAAAAAAAATTTTAGTTCCTTGGGAACGTTATGGATATTCATACTAGGACTATCAAAAGGCAAAGCACTCTTGGTTATTTTTCTTCAACCAGAGCAAAAAATACAAATTTTCAAATGATTTTTTAGATGGTGGGATCTATATGGTCCTATACCTAAAATTTTTCTTAAAAAGGTCAATGACAAATGGAATGCTTTCAAATTGTGTTTTGATAACTTAAATTATGGAAATTATTCCATTCACCTCCAATTTTTCTTAAAAATTAGTCTTCCATTATGTTTTTCATGAGAGTATCAATATTCAAAAGAAAATCCTTTTTTTTTGAATGACCAGCTCCTTAACGATAGTTTAATGTCAAATGTGGGAAGCTTACAAATATGCCAACAAAGCTCATGTATATGAGATTCAGAAATGGTTTAAAGAAAACCCTGATTTTCACAAAAATATGAAAGAGGGTACTCATTGATTTCTTCAGAATAAATCACAAATTGCAACCTCTCTAGCATCTATCTCTTCCAAGCAAGAATATGTCTCAAAGTTGTAGGAGATTATTCAACAACTAAGAAATACAAAAGAAAAGGTAGAATCCTATGCATCAAATCCCTCAGAAGAAGCAGAAGATTATACCCAATCAAATAAAGATGATTACTTTGGTATTAACCTCTGTATTTAGTTATCACAAATAACATGCAAATTCAAATAGAATAGAAATTCAAACCAAATGAAATTCAAATTCAAATGTTAGTACAAGAAGACAAAATAACTTTTAGCCAGACAGCTTTCTAAGAGAAGTCAAAAGATGCTCCGATAGCATTTGACAAAGTAAAGATTCCAAATCAAGGCTGGTCATTGCAGCATTTATTATTGCAGGATGTAGCTATCAACTGTACACTATAGCAAATAGTAAAATTGTTAAAATTTTCTATAAATAGATCCCCAATCCTACATGTAAGGCATTCAAAAAATTATCGATGCCATCCTCTTCAAGCATTCTCTAGAGCAATCCAGAGTGTTGCCAAATCTGTAAGCTTTCTTTTGAAATTCAATACATATCTTCATTATTTTAGCAGTCCATTTATGATCCTTACTTCTTTAGTCTCTATTTGCTTCCTGTTCTTTAATTTTCCTATTTAGGGCCTCTTCCACAATCTTTGGTATCAGAATCATGGGGAAGTAAGGATAAAAATATGAACAGAAAATTATAATTGCCTTCATGAAGTTTCTGTTAGTCTTATGAATACTAGTTCTAGATAAGCTGACAGCACTCAATAAGACATGAGTTCATAAAAAAGTGTGCAAGTCCCGATTGAGTGAGTTAAAAGCAAAAAACTTCTATCTCCTATGCTTTCATGTTAAGTGTAAGTAGGGGCTAAGTAATCCAATTCTAAAGATTCATGTTGAAACACTAATATTTAATTCATATGACAAAATAATTTACCATTCATATTGATATTTTTATGGAATCGAAAAGCTTTGATATTAGAAGCGGAGATTTTGTATTCTTCATGCATTGATCTTTATCCTCTCATTTTTCATTTTCATCATCTTCATTTGCATCCTCATCAAAAATCAAAATCAATTTGTTCTTTGAAAATAAATTTGGAGTTTTTTTTAAATTTGACTTTTAATGATGATGCAAATGAAGATGAGGATGAAAAATAAGAAGATAAAGATCGATGCATGAAGAATAAAAATCCTTCACTTCCAATATCAAAGCTTTTCAGTTCCATAAAAATATCAATATGAACAATAAATTATTTTATCATATGAATTAAATATTAATGTTTCAACATGAATCTTTAGATCTGGATTACTTAGCCCCTACTTATGCTTAACATGAGAACACAAGAGATGGAGGTTCTTTGCCCTTAACTCACTCAAATGGGACTTACACACCTCTTTACAAGCTCATGTCTTATTGAGTGCTATCAACTTATCCAGAACCAGTATTTATATTCAAAGACTAACACAAACTTCATAAAGGTAACTATAATTTTTTGTTCATATTTTTGTCCTTACTTCCCCATGGCTCTTATACCAGATACCACGAAGGTGGCCCTAAATAAGAAAATTAAAGAACAAAAAGTAGATTGAGAGCAAAGAAATAAGGATAATGGATAGACTGCTAAAATAATAAAGGTATTTATTAAATTTGAGAAGAAAGCTTATAGATTTGGCAACACTTCAGGCTACTCCAAAGAATAATTGAAAAGGATTGCATTGATAATTTTTTGAATGCCTTACATTTGGGACTAAGGGCCTATTTATTAGAAGCTTTTACATTTGCTATAATATAGTGCTACAGTGTACAATTGATAGTCGTGTGCTACTATAGTAATTGCTACATTGCCGGCCTTGATTTGGAATCTTTACATTGTTAAAAGCTGTAGCATCTTTTGACTTCTTTTAGAAAGCTATCTGGTTGAAAGTTATTTTATCTTCTTATGCTGTCACTTGAATTTAAATTTCATTTAGTTTGAATTTCCATTCTATATGAATTTGCATGTTATTTATGCTAACTAATCATTGAGATTAATACTAAAGCAATTGTCTTTATTTGATTTGGCATAATTTTCTACTTCTTTTGAGGGATTTGAAGTACAGGATTCTACCTTTTCTTTTGTATTTGTTAGTTGTTGAATAATCTCCTGCAACTTTGAATTGCTTGGATGATATAAATGCTAAGGAAGCTATAATTTGTGATTTCTTCTGAAGAAATTGATGAGTATCCTCCTTTATATTTTTGTGAAAATGAGGGTTTTCTTCAAACCATTTATGGATCTTATATACATGAGCTTTGTTGGCATCTTTGTAAGCTCCCCACTAATATGCATGATCTTTGTTGGCATCTTTGTAAGCTCCCCACCATTTGACATAAAACTGTTATTAGAGAACTAGCCATTTGAAAAAAGGATTTTCTTTTAATTATTGATACTCTTATGAAAAACACCATCGAATAGTAATTTTTAAGAAAAATTGGAGGAGAATGGAATAATTTTCGTAATTTAAGTTATCAAAACACAATTTGAAAGTATTTCATCCCTTGTTGACCTTTTCAGGAAAGATTTCAAATATAGGACCATATAGATCCCACCATCTAAAAAACCAGTTTGAAAATTTGTATTTTTTACTCTAATTAAAGAAAAATGACCAAGAGTGCTTTTGAGATTTGTTTTGATAATATATGATATTATACTAGGCCTTTTGATAGTCCCAATATGAATATGCATAAGGTTCCTAAGGAATTGAATTTTTTTTTATTTGATTACCATTTTGTCTTGAATCAGTTGGAGAAATGATTTTCTCAATTTGAAAAGTTAAATGGATTATGAAAATTTTATCCCCAAGGGAAATATTATGTTCAATTTTGACTGACTTAGAGTCAACCAATATTAATTCATAAAATTCTCTTGTTTTGTTAAAAGCATCAGGGATAAAATGGAAACTTTTAGAAATATTTTTTGGAAAACCTTTGTAGGATCTGTTGACATCAGATTTTGGTATTGAGTTAAACTCCGGCCAATGGGAGGATTCTTCGGGATCTCTGACCTTCAACTGGTTCAAGCACAATAAATCAACAAAAAACACAAAGATGAAAGGAAGAGCAATGAAAAGACATAGGATTTTTAACATGGTTTGGCCAAATCTAGGTATCACTGGACCCTACGTCCATGATAGTGTATTATTTAGATGGTGTTTTTACAAAATTACAACACTCAGATTATTCTCTCTATTTTGGCAGAGTTATCGCTAGCCTCCCAGATGATCTCTCTTTACAGAAGACTCCTTTATCATATTTATAGAGGAGAAAAGGTTACAATGGTAATTACATATACAGTAAATCTATTACATCAATATTTATTATATAAGACAAAGTGGTCAGGCAATATCTTGTTCATTTGGCTATTACAGATTATCCTCTAAAGTGGGCCCCAAGTATCCACTGGGCATGTTCTGACTTGGTCTCTTGTGGTCTTTGGCTTAGCGAACCTTCAGGTCGCTGGTCGCACCTCGCACACCAAATACTTTGGATTGGGAGCAAGTTTCTTGGATGATGAGGTTGAGCTCACTCTATCATGCATGAGCTCAAACTCAGGAGGTCACTTCGTGATGCAAGATGAAGGTGGAGCTATCCGAATGCCCTTTGGGCTGGTGATTTTGCCTCTCTCAGGCTGCTCGTAGGCTCATTTAGAACAAGCTAATTTTTACATATAATGCAAGGCCCTTCAACTCTCAGCTCACTTTGTGGGTTGGGAGTTGAGACTCTTCAATATCTGATCAGTTAAAGTCTTCTCCCAAGATTATTATTTCATCTACTCTAGGCCATGCCTCTTATAGCATGTGTTAGGTGATTATTGGTGAGTCATCCTTGGCTTTTTCTAAGGCAATAATAATGGTAGATAGGGGGTGAATCTAGATCCTCCGAAGGAGTCGGGCTTAGCTCTATATAAGGGGGATGGAGTTCCTCATGTCAGTACACTAGGTAAATCATGGAGTTTCCTGATAAGTCACCGTTGTTTCCAGCATTCTGGCTTTCTAACGGGGCGTGTATAGCCTACTACATAAAGAACTCAGAAGATTCGATTTCTCTGATAACATGGAGTGATCCCATATGCATCTTAGACTATGCCTTCTCGACTTTACCGTGAGGTAACTGTTCTGCTAGCCAAGCTCCTGACACTTCCTGATTGGATTCCTTCATGAATTAGATGAGGAGCTGGAGGCTGGAGAGAATAAAGAGCTACGGTGCCGCCAGTAAGAGTGCATTGGAAGAAGAAAGTTGAAGTCTTCGGTGGCTCACGGGCTTTAGTCAACCAGAGTATGGCCCTTCTTGGCTGGTTCTTCTTCTTAGTCATAGGTTTTCCCTTTTGTATTTTAGTTGGCTTGTATTCAGAGCTTTCTGATATAACTCTGCCTTGTCAAGGTCTTTTAATGAATAAAGTTTCTTTTTACAATCTCTGTTTATTGCTCTTGTCTTTTACGTATACATTGTTCAAACCATTTCTGCTCATAACCAAAAAATAGTGTGAGTTACGAACATTTGGTTAGGAGAGAGCTGTGAGATAGAGTGATCTCCTATTTGGGTTGATCTTGTGGCTAAATAAATAGATATTTTAATATGAAAATCATGAAATAATGGACAATTCGTATAAGAGCTACGAAATTAATAAGTGAGCGATCTCATGCTCGAGCCGATCTCATGGCCAAATAAGTAGATTTACATGAAAGCTACAAAATAATAAAGTTCACATGGGAGCTACAAAATTAATAAGTGAGCGATCTTATGCTCGGGATGATCTCGTGGCCAAATAAATAGATTCATATGAGAGCTACAAAAATAATAAGTGAGTGATCTCATACTCGGGCTGATCTCATGGCTAAATAGATAAGTTTGCATGAGAGCTACGAAATAATAGAGTTTGCATGAGAGCTATGAAATAATAAAGTTCACATGGGAGCTGTGAAATTAATAAGTGAAAGATCTCGTGCTCGAGCCGATCTCATGGCTAAATAAGTAGATTCGCATGGGAGTTGTGAAAATAATAAAGTTTGCATGGGAGCTGTGAAAATAATAAGTAAGTGATCTCATACTCGGGCTAATCTCGTGGCCAAATAAGTAGATTCGCATAAGAGCTATTAAATAATAAAGTTTGCATAGGAGCTTCAAAATTAATAAGTGAGCGATCTCGTGCTCGGGCCGATCTCATGGCTAAATAAGTAGATTCGCTTGAGAGCTGTGAAATAATAAAGTTCACATGGGAGCTACGAAATTAACAAGTGAGCGATCTCGTGCTCGAATAAAAGATGATTGATCTTGTGATCAGGATGATCTTGTGCCTAAATAAAAAGGGTGGCCGGTCTTACGTCTAAATAAGAGGTGATCAATCTTATGGTCGGGGCGATCTTATGCCCAAATAAAAAGGGTGGCCAATCTTGTGGTTGGGGCGATCTTGTGCCCAAATAAGAGGTAACTGATCTTGTGGTCGGGGCGATCTTGTGTCCAAATAAAAAGGGTGGTCGATCTTATGGCTGGGGCGATCTTGTGCCCAAATAAGAGGTGCTAGTTAGGCGAATTACTTGTTCGAAGAAAATTTAAAATCAATAGAGTATTCAAAATGTTTATATAATTAATAAAAATTATAGAAGTTTAAAAGATAGTCTTGATAGTAGGAGACTACTCTTGCTCGGGGTCTTGTCGAGATGGTCCAAGCCGCTGCCTGGAAGGCTGCATAACATAGTCCTGCAAGCAACCTCTTTTGATGAGATCCTCGATAGCATCTCTCAATGCCTAACACTCTGAGGTAGCGTGCCCAAACTTGTTGTGATATGCACAGAATTTCCCTTAGTTGACTCTGAACTTGCTCGGAGTCTTCAAAGGTGAAGGCTTTCTAAAATCGTCTTTATCCCTTTCCATCATGAAGATCTTGTCTTGGGCATCTGGTTTTCAGCAACTTATGGAACTTTAGCAATTGGCCGTTTAGCACTACTTTGAATTGAAGGAGAGTTATGAACTATAACTAATCTATCTGACGAAATGGATGGTTGAGATTCTATATGATCATGAACAAGAATTAAATCCCTGAACTGATCCCTCCCACTGATCACATCATTCTTAAGAAACTTAGCATTTCTTGATTCCACAATCCTAGTAGTGTAAGATGGACAATAAAATCTATATCCCTTAAACCTTTCGGCATAGCCAATGAAAAAATCACTAATGGTCCTTGGGTCTAACTTCTTTTCTTGTGGATTATATATCCTTACCTCAAACAGACATCCCCAAATACGCATATGTTGCAAACTCGATTTCCAACCTTTCCATAATTCAAAAGGTGTCTTTGAAATAGCCTTAGTTGG